>BLSH010395942.1:132893-150981 GCA_018402905.1 Glandirana rugosa
CCCCCCCCCCCCACACTTACCCCATCCAGCAGGCAGGAGTGTTGCAGAGGTTCGGCATGCGGAGAGCGCGCTGGGTCTGCAGAGTTCGGCACACGGAGAGCGGCTGTCCCCCCTCGACGGTCCCTGTGGGAGCGGAAGTCACCTCCGCTGCCACAGTGACCCGCCCCCGGCCCCACATCCAATCACCCTGAGCGGAGGCTCAGGGCAGCCAATCAAGCTATGAGTATGCGCCTGCTCAGCGACTACTCATAGCTTTTGATGACCGACCAGTAGGCATGTGACAGCCAAGGAGCCGAAAAAAAAAAAAAAGAAAGTCAATGTACCGGCGCCACCTGCAGGGGGGCGGGGTTGACTTTTTTTTTTCTTCTTTTGCCGGCGGGGAGGCGGCGCCCCAGCGCCCCTCACACACCAGCCGCCGCTGCTTGTTACCCTGGAGGAACCCTTAAAATAATTTTCAGGTCTCAAGTAACTTCTGCTAAAATTAAGTCATCATGGTAAATGGGCTGCCCTATGTTGTCGCGACAAAGAAGCTCAGGGAACAAATTTTGGCCCTGAGCATGCATGATTTTGCGCGCAGGTTTTGATGTGATTCTTGCGCATTTTGTCATGCAACAATGGTGTCAAAATTGCATCGTGTTTGGAGTGCCATTCGGGATGAATAGATCCCAGGCATACAGTTTGCTGCAATTTGGAATCATGGGCATAATTTCTTTGATTCTGCCTGCGATTCCTAATCGCCCAAGTGTGAACAGAGCCTAAAAGATCATTGGCGTCATATTGCCAGCTCAGCCAAGATGCATTGGACATGGAACGATCCTAGTACCACCAGAGAAGAGAATCCGCCACAGCTCAAGGAACCCCCAACAACCTCTAGAGATACCTTAGTGTTTCATGGAACTCTGATTGAGAGTGGCTGCTATAGAGTGATCACTCTCATGTGACATGGAGATGACACTATAGAGCAGTAGCCTTCAAAATGCGGCCCGAGGGCCTGGTGTGGTCCTTTGCTAGCCTTTATCTGCCCTTGGGGTACTATTCCTTCCAGTGATATGGGTCATTATTCCTCTCTCTGATACAAACAGTAGGGCATAGTTCCTGCCACTGACACTAATGATGGGGGACTATTCTATCCACTAATATCGATGATGGGGTATAATTCCTCCCACCGACCCCAATAATAGGGTACTATTTATCCCCCCTGATACCAATGATGGGCACTATTTCTCCTCCTATTGACCACCAAATTGGAGGCCATGTTTATTCTCACTGATTTTGGGCCCCCAACATTTTCTACCCCCACTGGCCACAATATAGCCCCCTAAAGTCGAAGGAGCATAAACTGGCCCTTTGTTTGAAAAGTTGGGAGACCCATGATAATTGAGGCACATAGTCATTAACACTGTGACATGTAAGCTGTAAGTTCTATTAATCATCTTAAGCCCTCAGAACACTTTTACTAGTCTGTATTGTCTGACATTGTATTATCAGATGTCTGGTATGGGAAGACTTGTCATTCTATGTCACCTCCTGTTGTATCTTCTTTCCAGCAAAGCAGCTGGAGGTTCTTCAGGATGTGGCCGATCTGACTGTCAAGGCCAAGGAACAGGCCGTCTTCAAGTGTGAGGTGTCCGACGAGACTGTCACTGGAATATGGGTAAAGAACGGAAAGGAAGTGATTCCCAACGACAGGATCAAGATCACCCACATTGGAAGGTTTGATCAAAAATCACTGTCTGAACATTTGTTCAACCAACTACTGTATCTTATAGAATTATTAGCACAACTGTCTCAAAAATGCTTGTAATGCACAGAGACAGAGTTAGCTAAATCACAAACCCTGCATTATTTAAGAGATATGTTATGATTTTGTTTGATTCGATTGTCTAGGGCAGAAAATTATTGATTATGCTCTATCAATCGGCAGCACCAAGATATTGTGTTCATGAATACGATCGTATTTCAATCAAACAGATTATGGGATTGCCTGGTGCAGAGATGCGATTGATAATTAATGATCATAAAATATGACCATAGCTTTAATATTGATCAGAATTCATTTCCCTGTGTGTGGTATATAAAATAAATTGATGACTATAGAATGATCATTTCAATAGTAAGAGATTGTAAGGAAAATAAATCAATCAATTATTGTGCCACCATTAGCTTTGCAAAAAATGTATGTGAAAGTAAAGGTTTGCTTATGCAATGCATTCAATTGCATCAAGTCATGCTGGCCCTATGAAGTATTGTTATGAAGAAACTATACTATTTAGATATTATAGATCAAAGAGGAATTTAAATAACAATCATACATACCTAGGATTGCATGCAGACATCACTGTAACAACATCCCATGTTTAAAAAGAATGCCAAAACCAAACATATGTTTTGACAGGATTTTCAAGGTATCGATCAACACATAAATTGGTGATCATAAAATACAAATTTTATTGCGCACAATTTCATGGTAAAACAGAAGGCACACATATACAGCAGGTAAAATAAGTATTGAACACATCACCATTTTCCTAGGTAAAAAGGTGCCATTGACACCCCATGCAATCCATGCACGCAAAGAAACCAAAACAAATATGTTCAGAAATTAAATTATGTGTGATAAAATGGAATGACACAGGGAAAAAGTATTGAACACGCTAACTGAAATGTACAGTATCTCGCAAAATTGAGTACACCCCTCAGATTTTTGTAAATATTTTATTATATCTTTTCATGTGACGACACTGAAGAAATGACACATTGCTACAATGTAAAGTAGTGAGTGTACAGCTTGTATAACAGTGTAAATTTGCTGTCCCCTCAAAATAACTCAACACACAGCCATTAATGTCTAAACCTCTAGCAACAAAAGTGAGTACACCCTTAAGTGAAAATGTCCAAATTGGACCCAAAATGTCAATATTTTGTGTGGCCACCATTATTTTCCAGCACTACCTTAACCTTCTTGGGCATGGAGTTTACCAGAGCTTCACAGGTTGCCACTGGAGACCTCTTCCACTCTTCCATGATGACATCACGGAGCTGGTGAATGCTAGAGACCTTGCGCTCCTCCACCTTCCGTTTGAGGATGCCCCACAGATGCTCACCATTTGAATCAAATAAGTTTATCTTGGTCTCATCAGACCACAGAACATGGTTCCATTAATCCATGGCATTAGTCTGCTTGTCTTCAGCAAACTGTTTGCGGGCTTTCTTTCTGGGATGACAGCCATGCAGACCAATTTGATGCAGTGTGCGGCGTATGGTCTGAGCACTGACAGGCTGACCCCCCACCCCTTCAGCCTCTGCAGCAATGCTGGCAGCACTCATACGTTTATTTCCCAAAGACAACCTCTGGATATGACACTGAGCACGTGCACTCAACTACTTTGGTCGAACATGGCGAGGCCTGTTTTGAGTAGAACCTGTCCTGTTATACTGCTGTATGGTCTTGGCCGCCGTGCTGCAGCTCAGTTTCAGGGTCTTGGCCATTTTCTTATAGTCTTGACCATCTTTATGTAGAGCAACAAATATTTCTTTTCAGATCCTCAGAGAGTTCTTTGCCATGAGGTACAATGTTGAACTTCCAGTGACCAGTATGAGAGAGCGAGAGTGATAACACAAAATTTAACACACCTGCTCCCCATTCACACCCTTGTAACACTAAAGAGTGACATGACACCGGGGAGAGAAAATGACTAATTGGGCCCAATTTGGACATTTTTACTTAGGGGTGTACTCACTTTTGTTGCCAGCGGTTTAGACATTAATGGCTGTGTGTTGAGTTATTTTGAGGGGACAGCAAATTTACACTGTTATACACGCTGTACACTCACTACTTTACATTGTAGCAAAGTGTCATTTATTCAGTGTTGTCACATGAAAAGATAGAATAAAATATTTACAACAATGTGAGGGGTGTATTCACTTTTGTGAGATACTGTATTTAATACTTCGTACAAAATCCTTTGTTGGCTTCAAGACGCCTCCTGTATGGAGAAACCAGTCACTTGCGTTGCTCAGGTGTGTTTTTGGCCCATTCTTCTACACAGTCTTGAAGGTTAAATGGGCCTATTCTATGAACTCTGATGTTTAGTTCTTTACATAGATTTTCTATTGGATTCAAGTCAGGTGATTGGCTGGGCCATTCTAGCAGCTTTATTTTCTTTCTTTGAAACCAATTGAGAGTTTCCTTGGCATTGTGTTTGGGATCATTGTTCGTTGAAATGTCCACCCTTGTTTCATCTTCATCATCCTTGTAGATGGCAGCAGATTTTTATCAAGAATGTCTTGTTACATTTTTCCATTCATCCTTCCTTCAATGAAATGAAGTTTGCCAGTACCGTATGCTGAAAAACATCCCCACACCATGACGTTTCCGCCTCCAAACTTCACGGTTGGTATGGGGGTGTTTTTGGGGCGATGTGCAGTGCCATTTGACCTCCTAACATGGTGTGTATTATGGCATCCAATGACTTCAGTTTTGGTCTCATCTGATTAGACTATATTCTCCCAGTATTTCGCAGGCTTGTCTAAATGTTGTGCATTAAACTTTAAACAAACTTCAACATGCTTTTTCTTCAGCCATGGAGTCTTGCGTGGTCAGCGTGCATACAGGCCATGGAGGTTGGGTGCATTACTTACTGTTTTCTTTGAAACAATTGTACCTGCTAATTCCAGGTCTTTCTGAAGCTCTGCACAAGTGGTCCTTGGCTCTTGGACAACTCTTCTGATAATTCTTTTCACTCCTCTGTCAGAAATCTTGTGAGGAGCACCTGGTCGTCACCAGTTTATGGTGAAATTATGTTCTTTCCACTGCAGCTATTTTGCACAAGGAGGAACAACTAAAGGGCATTCAGTGCATCATGTCTGTTCACGTGCACTACTTTACGCAATTTGCAGCACATAGCTACGTACAGCCACCTTCACCAATTCATGTCTATGGCGGCTGTACACGGCTCTAGGACATCTGGCACACCAGAAATACTCAGTATCTTTACACTGCAGGGGTAAATACACACATGTTCACGTAGCCTTCATATGTATTTGTGCTCTTTGTTTTAACATGGAATAGTATGCAATATAATTTATATTTATGATAATTAATATACAGTATGCATTCATTGGTACTGTGCAAAATCCCATAAAAATATACCTGTATATTGTTTTTTGGCATTCCAAATCTAATGCTAGGTTCACATATGTGCAGGTCGGGAACGATTGTATAATTGTGCAAGTTCCCAACCCGCAGGTAAAATGTGCTGCTCTTTAGCAGATGCACGCGGGTGCCGTTAATTCTTAATGGCACCCCTATGCATTGGCAAAACACCCACATGTGCGAAACCACATGGTGCCACAGGACTATGCGGTTCTGTGCAATGTGTTTTTTAAAAAAAGGTTGGGGACTTTGTTACTGGTATCTGAGCAAGGTTCATAGTTAAAGTGGTAGTAAACCCTCCTATCATTTTCAGCCAAGGAAGCTGCCATCTTGGCCTCTGTTTAATCTACAACTGCAATGATGCTGCACATGTGATCAGCTATGACACCAGCCATTGGATGGTTTGACAGTTTGGTTTAGAGCACAGCCAATGGGAGTGTTACATTTCCGGCACATGCCGGAAATGTGACTGGTTTTTAACCTGTTAAATGCATGGGTTTACTACCGCTTTAAGTTAACACCTCCATCCCCTGATCCAGTAAATGAGGGTGCTCTATAGGGCTTAGCTATGAAGTCAGAAAGAGTCAGATCCTAGTAGCAAATGGAAACGAAATCAGAGAGGTGCACAAAAAAAGTTCAGCCTTATAAGGTAATAGAAGACATCTAATGGTGTAGTAATGTTTAATACAGGTTGACATTAAGTAAAAGTGAATCTGGCATAATGATGAATTGGGAGCTGCCATTGACTTTCTTATATTAAAAGTTGCTAGTCCCCATCTGTCACGCTCATCATGTGGCTTTCCCTCCTGCTCATGTAGCGCTACCCCTGCAGGAGCCGCTTAAATAAGGATGGTTCTTTACTCTGCCTCTTCAACCCCAAAAAACAAACTCCACCCCACCGGCACACCTAGCAGTGTTGTAATGCAGATATCTCCTATCATTAGGAGATCAAACTTTGTCTGCTCTCGGAGTCCCCCTTTAAGTAGAATGGCCCCAGTAGCAGAGGTAACCACTTCAGAAATAACGAGTTCAGGAAATATACTGTTTGATTCAGCAAAGCACCTGACAACCCACCCAAGTCAGGCTATATGAGTCCAGGCAGAAGGAGAGCACAGGAATGACGTTATACTTGTCAATCCCCTCTCTCCCTCACCCTAGCACCACAGTCCCAGCAGGTCTGCTCTGTCTCAGTATCCCAACCAGAGTTTTAAACCAGCCCCCCCTTGTGGATCCACACATAGATACCTAGTGTCCTGGACACAGGCCCCTTTCACACTGGGGCGTTATAACAGCGTTATAGTGGCAAAATTACTGCTAAAATAACGCTATAAAAAACTATTCATGCATCTCAATGGATGCTTTCTCACGAAGGCATTGCGCTAGCGCAGCGTTGAAGAAAATTATACAAGCATGATTTTAGAGGAATGTGGGGAGCGGTGTATACACTGCTCCTCCACCGCCCCTGCCATTGGAATGAATGGGCAGCGCTCCCGTAGCGGCTGTACCCGAATAGTGGCGCCATAGCACTGCTATTACAGCAGTAGATCGCCGCTAAATTATCGGCGGTTTACTGCTGAAGCTTGGGCGGTCCCAGTGTGAAAGGGGCCTTAGGGCCCTAGAACTACTTTACGGTGGTGTACTTGTTGATCTTCTATGATAAAGTGAACTCTAGATTCAAATGAGCTTGTCCAGCAATCAGTATTGTAATCCAAACGAAATGTGAATAAGTACCTTCACTGTCAATTAGAGTGTGGCGGCAGTACAGTTTCGTGTGACTTAGTAAAACAGGATTACCACAATAATGTAAAGTTCTGGCTTAAAGAGTGTTTTGGGCGATAGCTCCATCACCAACTCCTAGGTCCCCAAGGCTGCGGTGAAACTGCAACACCGGTTTTCGCAAGTGCTCAATTGGCACCTACTCACAGGAACATACACGCTGATCAGGATGCCCGGAAGACATCCCCCGTGGGCCCCCCTTTTGGTCCTGACGTCCGTCGCCGACCTTCTGGTTGTAACAGCTGTGATGCCACAATTCTAAGGGCACAGTGTTTGGTGCCACTTCCAAACTCTTCTCTTCCTCGTGGTAACTCTGTCTCCTCCCAGGAAGCTCCTCTGGAGAAAATTTCCTCTCCTGTCACAAAGGCTGATGGATCCTGCAGTTCTCATTATTAAGATCCCAATGCAATATAATGTGTTGAAGACTCCATTTCCCAGAGTTCTTTTCTCCTCTTCCAATCCTCCATCGATTGGCTGAGCTCATTCTGCCAATGAATAGTCAAGGGAAAGGGCAGAGTGGGTTGTCTCTCTGTGAATGTTTGTGAGAAACAAGAAGGGAGGGGTAAACTCACTCCTAAAAGCTGACAAGCTGTACTTCTGTACAATGGGAATTCTGGTCAGCTTGGCGCGCCAGTTCTGATAGCCACTACACAGAGTAATTGAGATAAAAGAAGCATTGAGATATTTTACTTTACTTTTTGCAAATCAGTGACTTACTTGCTAAGAATTAGAGCCATTGGATGAGCATGACAGCCACTAGCAACATAGTGAAGCAAAGCCAGTAATGGCAGCTGCCATGTTTCTGTGATGACAGTTTTGATTTAAACATCATTAGAAGCTTTATAATGTTTTATGAAAATACTGTATCCTTAACAACATGTTTCCTCTGTCTGCAGGGTGCACAAACTGACCATTGACAATGTGGTGGCCTCAGACGAAGGAGACTATTCCTTCATTCCCAATGGATTTGCTTTTAATCTCTCCGCCAAACTGCACTTTATGGGTGAGTTCAGCTATTGCAGTTCTTCCACTGGAAAATGAATATCTTTATAAAAGTGTCGACCTTAGCTGACCATTAATGTTGTCAAAGTCTACAAAAAAAAACTTTTTTCTTAGGCCTCATGCACACTGGACGATTCTCCATGTCTCCTAGACACCTTTCTTCCTGGCAGTGGCATTTTGGCAGAAAAAATGTATGACGCTTGTAAACATGTTTAACGCATTTAGGCACATTTAGCTGTGTCAAGTGTTTGAGCCTTAATTCAATTAATTGGCCAGAGTTTCGTTTATGAGCTAAAGCTTCAATTTAAAAAGAATACCCAATCACATGCAAGGAAAATAGAAAAAAAAAACAGCATTTTTGTCTGCACATGATTGGATGATGGGAGTCAGAAGAGTTTTGCCTCATTTACTAAGCTCCAGAGTCTATTTGCCTTTAGTAAAACAATATATATATACTGTACACTATATTACCAAAAGTATTGGGATGCCTCTCTTTACACGCACATGAATTTTAATGGCATCCCAGTCTTATTGCGTAAGGTTCAATATTGAGTTGGCCCACACTTTGCAGCTATAACAGCTTAAATTCTTCTGGGAAGGCTGTCCACAAGGTTTAGGAGTGTATATGGGAATGTTTGACCAATCCTCCAGAAGCGCATTTGTGAGGTTAGGTACTGATGTTGGACAAGAGGGTCTGACTCGCAGTCTTCGCTCTAATTCATCTTAAATGTGTTTTTTCTGGTTGAGGTCAGGACTCTGTGCAGGCCAGTCATGTTCCTCCACCCTAAACTCGCTCATCCGTGTCTTTATGGATCTTGTTTTGTGTGAGCGAGTTTGGGGTGGAGGAACTTGACTGGCCTGCACCCGATAGAGTCCTGTCCTCAACCCGATAGAACACCTTTGGGATGAATTTGAGCCGAGACTGCGAGCCAGGCCTTCTCTCCAACATCAGTGCCTGACCTCACAAATGCGCTTCTGGAAGAATGGTCAAACATTCCCATAGACACACTCCTAAACCTTGTAGACAGCCTTCCCAGAAGAGTTGAAGATGTTATAGCTGCAAGGGGTGGGCCAACTCAATATTGAACCCTATGGACTAAGACCTGAATGCCATTAAAGTTGGTGTGCGTGTAAAGGCAGGCGTCCCAATACTTTTGGCAATATAGTGTGTGTGTGTGTATGTGTGTATGTATATATATATATATATATATATATACTGACAAATCAATGTGTCAAATATTAATAGCAAGAAACAATGAATGCATCAGTATAAACATGATAATACAATTTCCATAACACTTATTGCACTGACATACAGAATAAAAATGATAGGAAGTCACTAATGAAATGTCATGCAGATTATATGCATCAATGGGTAGAATAATTGCAGTACGTGTTTTTATATGTAACAATTAACTGAACAAAGAAATAAGATTTTATAAAATATCAAAACATACAAACAAAATAATTTACAGCAAGCTGATCTTTTTTATGTTTATCTAAAACAACATTGAAAAGATTGCACATTAATGTATTTGGAAGGAAACTGGAGCAAACATGCATACACATAGAAAATATAAAAACTCTATGCTTATCTCTGCTGGCATTGTAACACAGGACCCGAAGCTGCAAGGGAAGGATCTGTCTATTTAAGGGGGACATATACTGTACTGGTTGTGAATATATAAAGCTACTTTACTTTTATGACCAGGACCAGATTAAAAGAAAAAAATATATATATTTATTTAGTCCCCTAAATATGAAATATTACATAGAAATAATATATAGTCTTCTATCCAGCCAGCAGGTGGAGCCCCTTTTCGCACTTACTCCTTTGTTCTATTGCTGTGAAAAGACTCTGGTTTAGAGATCCCAGTAGCTCAATCTGAAAATTAAACACCCAAATGAATTAATCAGAACTTAGGCTCATTTATTATCAGAGCACCTCAGGGGGAATCTATTGCTTCTTTAAATCTCAACTCTGGGCTTCATGCCCTCATCCTATCAGTGCACCCTCCTGGCAGTATTTCATCCACTGGCTGTGGGCAGGCCTGGATGATGCAGAGAGTGGTACTTATATAATGACATCAGCACTATTATTTGCATCAATAGGCTGTGAGTACACACGTCATGCTTAGGGGGCAGGGCCATGACTTTCTTTAGTCTTCCAGGTTGAGTGATACTGGGCATCATTCATTCTGGAGACTGAGGACATCTTGTGTCGAAGAAAAGTTAACACAGGTCACAGTTCAGACGGTGTCGTCCTCCCAACCCCCACAAAAAAAAAAAATCTGGAAATGGGCTTTAAAGTGAGCATTACTAAGTTTGATTTTTGAGGACATTTTATATGGATGACCCTCAGAAAGATCTCCTGGAACTAATCCATGCATGTCAAAATTATAGACTGTCTGGGAACTTTGTTGTGGGATTATATCTTCTGCTTGGCCTGGAAATGCCGTGAAGTCCCCCAGTAGGAGTTCCACTTTGTATTCTTTATGCTTGATTTTACAAAACGAATGGATTAATATAAAGCTGTTTTTATTACACAATTCATAATTCCTTACTTCTGTCTCTGCTTTTTTCCCTGCCAGAGGTGAAGATTGACTTCGTCCCCAGACAAGGTAAGTGAAATCACAAATCTACTGACCTGTGTGTAAAGCCTCGCACGTGACACTAGTTTTTTTTTTTCGCTCAACCCAGCGGGTTGAATGAAAACAAACTGGCAGCTCAGGAAGAGTCTCGGTATTAACAATCTGATGTTTGTACAGAGGTCTCCCCTGCTGTTCTATTGTGTTCTGATAGGAGGCGCCCCCCTGCCGGAACAGTCAACACTCTTGGCTCATGTGTACTAGGCTTAAGTCCCTTTGTCATAGTCTGAGTAATGAGAGTGTGTAACAAATGAATGGAAAAGCATTCATGTGAGCGGGATCAAACATTGTTGGCTGGAACAGCATTTCTCAACCTTTTTTCAGTTGCGGCACACTTTCAAACTTTGCAAAATCGCAAGACTTCCAATTCTAAAGTGTAAAAAGCGTAAATGTTACTTATCAATAGGAAACCTGAGCCTGCAATGATGCACATAACTAACTTGATGAAATTAACTTTGTGTCAGAAGCCCACCTTCCCAACAGACATCCTCCCATCACTTCAGAGCCCTTCATGTCAGAGGTCCCCACACCACATGAAAGTCCCACCTTTATTTTAGAACCCTCCCATTCACATTACACCCCCCCCCCCACATCAGAGGTCCCCCATTACATCAGAATCGTCATCCCCCCATACATGAGAGCCCCAACAAATCAGTTTCCCCATCACATCCGAGTACCTCCACTACCACAGAGTCCCCTCACCCATCTCTGATCCAGGGCAAACTGAGCCCCATGACCAGGGCACCCTGGGGGGAACCCAAATGGCACCCCAGGTTGAGAAACACTGGGCTGGAAGAACAGAGGGGGGTCATCAGAATTCAGAGAGGGTGCGCAGAGCAGTGGATTTTGGCACTTGGTTACCATGATTGTTTTGAATAGCCAAGGGACCAATTTATAATGTAGCGGATATTTACTGCTGCTGCATTTTACCTTTCTTTCCAAATAATGCATTGCACAATGAGGGGCCTGCAGTGTCTTCGGGCCTTTCTATGCATAATGTTGCAGTGATAAGAGAATAGTGTGGTCACTTTTTTTCACATTCTTTAAAAATACACTTTTGGTTAGCACACTGCTGTGCCTTATTAATGTGCTGGAAGAGATTTTCTTTAAAAAGGATCAGTAGGGCAGAAGAAAAGCCCTACCACTGCTATATAAATCAACCCTAAAGCCCTGTGCACATGGGCAGAATGCAAAAAATACCGGCCGACATTCTGCCAGTGTGTATATTGGTCTGTCCAACAGAAGCCGGCCATTCGGAAAACCAGCATCTGACCAACCCTCAATCATGCTCTCAGCTAATGGCAGAGAGCGCTGATCGGAGTGTTCTGGCGGGGGGGGGGGGGCTTCTCCCTGTCAGAACACAACAGCTCAGTGGGGGAGATCGCTGGACTGGTTAGTATAGCAGCTCCAAGCCGGAACTGTCAGTTTTTTTCATACAACCCACAGGGTTGCACGAAAATAACTGTAGTGTGTACCAGGTTTTAGTTTTCAGCTGTATATTTGGTCACTGATCTCCTTATGATAGTTCACATGCCCCTGATCATGCGATTGAATATATATCTCCTCCCACAGAGCCACCAAAGATTAAACTGGACTGCGCATCTGGAAATGCTGACACCATCATTGTGGTTGCTGGCAATAAACTGCGTCTGGATGTTCCTATCACTGGAGATCCGGCACCAACTGTGATTTGGAGCAAAGGAGATAAGGTAAGAATGGGCTATGTTTTTTCTCCATACCAAGAGTGGACCAATAATAATGATTTATAAAAAAAAAAAAAACTGGAAGAGAAAAGTTTTCAATTTCAGCCAGATAATCTTCAGGTAGTCCAGCTGGTTATTAGGGGGATCTCAGGCTCCTGTCCTGTCTTGGACTTTCATAGAACAGTCTCAGCTTGTCTGATAACTAGCATGAGTGCAACCATTGTATTATTCCTAAGTTATTATTTTATAAGTTACAGTAACATGAGATAAGCGTTGTATACTGAAAAGTGGTATAAGAAAGATGAATGCTATTATTCATCTTTAACCACTAGCCTCTCATAGTATACTACCATAGCAATTAACAACATTGCAGCAGGATACGGCAATCAGAACAATGAAAATTACATTTTGGTTGGTTGCTATAAGGCAGTGGTTCTCAACTCCGGTCCTCGGGACCCACTAACAGGTCAGGTTTGCAGGATAACTGAAATGCATCACAGGTGATATAATTTGCTGCTCAGTGATTGCAGTATTCCAGTCTGCATCTCCCCAAGGTAATACTTAAAATTTGGCCTGTTGGTGGGTCCCGAGGACTGGAGTTGAGAACCACTGCTATAAGGTGTTAATTTCACATCTTGACTTAATAAATTGAGTTTCACATTAAAGTGTATGCATAGCCTAACATTTTAGTTTTTGATGGGTCATCCCATGTTTATAGGTACCTTTAGGATAGGTTGAGACAACCACATTGGCTTGGATTAAAGTATATCTAAAGCCAAAATATTCTGATGTAATATGTGGGGAATAGATAGAGCCCATGTCAGGATTTTTTTCCATCTGTTTCCCTTTGGAAGATTTCCCTTGACTTCCTGTCCTGGACATGCAACAGGAAGAGAGAGCAAATCTCGCCAAAGTGAAGAGCATACCCATTTTAGACAGTTGTTACAGCAATAGGGGGTGAAACATGTCCCCTTACCTCTTGTTCTAGGGACAACTGTAAAATGTTAGCAAGGGTGAATCTACTTACCCACACAAGTTGCAATAAATACTACTCTTATTACTTTATTCACAACTAATATAAAATGCTTTGGCTATACATACACTTTAAAGCTGAAGCTTAAATTTTGCCTTTCCTGGTTCCTTTCTTTCCATCAACATGCTAATGGGATAAAACGTTTTTTTTTTAAATGTTATTGTAGACCTTATGACATCATCACTGTTAATGCCCACATGTGATGCTGAGCCTCCAAGAACTGAGTTCCAATGAAAGGCATGAGCTTGGGGCAGTCAGGTTGGGGAGGAAAGGACTAGCGAATTCTGGGGCAGTCAGGATGGGGAGGAAAGGGCTAGCAGATCCTGGGGCAGTCAGGATGGGGAGGAAAGGACTAGCAGATCCTGGGGCAGTCAGGATGGGGAGGAAAGGGCTAGCAGATCCTGGGGCAGTCAGGATGGGGAAGAAAGGACTAGCAGATCCTGGGGCAGTCATGATGGGGAGGAAAGGGCTAGTGGATCCTGGGGCAGTCAGGATGGGAAGGAAAGGGCTAGTGGATCCTGGGGCATTCAGGATGGGGAGGAAAGGACTAGCTGATCCCGAGGCAGCCAGAATAAAGAGGAAAGGACTAGCTGATCCTGGGGCAGTCAGGATGGGGATGAAAGGACTAGCAGATCCTTGGGCAGAAAGGATGGGGAGGAAAGGATTAGCAGATCCTGGGCCAGTCAGGATGGGGAGGAAAGGACTAGCTGATCCTGGGGCAGTCAGGATGGGGAGGAAAGAACTAGCAGATCCTGGGGCAGCCAGGATGGGGAGGAAAGGACTAGCGGATCCTGGGGCAGTCAGGTTGGGGAGGAAAGGGCTAGCGGATCCTGGGGTAGCCAGGATAGAGAGGAAATGACTAGCTGATCCTGGGGCAGTCAGGATGGGGAGGAAAGGACTAGCTGATCCTGGGGCAGTAAGGATAAGGTTGAAAGGACTAGCTGATCCTGGGACAGTCAGGATTGGGAGGAAAGGACTAGCTGATCCTGGGGCAGCCAGGATGGGGAGGAAAGGACTAGATGATCCTGTGGCAGTCAGGATGGGGAGAAAATGACTAGTGGATCCTGGGGCAGTAAGGATAAGGTGGAAAGGACTAGCTGACCCTGGGACAGTCAGGATTGGGAGGAAAGGACCAGCGGATCCTGAGGCAGTCAGGATGGGGAGGAAATTGGAAGATAAGAGGTTCAAACTTAAACTAAATATGGGCTCCTTTACTGTTAGATCAGTAGGGATGTGGAACTCCCTTCCATAATCAGTGGATGTCAGCGGGAAGTGTCAATAATTTAAAAAAGTCTTGGGTGGGCATCTTAGCAAACACAATATACAGTAATATGGGAAATGTTATTGACATAAACATACAAGCACTTACACATACACACACCTACACAGGTTGAACTAAATGGACTGGTGTCTTTATTCAACCTTACCAACTATAAAACGATAAAACTATGGATGTCCTCCAGCCAGGAAATGAGGCAGGCTTTATCTATAGATTCAAATGCACACTATGGAAATCCCTCAGTGTGCAGTGAAATCAGAGTATGCAATATCAGTACAGGACAGAAGCCTATGCAACTGTGCAAGACTAAAGGTAAGGCTGGAGCTCAGTAAGAAGTCATGGATCACGTGACAAACAATATATATCTCCATATCCCCTATCCCCTCCCCTGATAACTATCCTTCCCTGCATCTCAGCTCTATTTTCCACAATCAGGTCATACAGCAGAAACCTGTCCGGGCTGACAATGAGTCTGGGTTGGAGATCAACGAGGATGAGGATGTAAGTGGAGGCACTCTAATGTCCCTCCAGTGCCTGGAAATGCGAGTACCCACGTCACATTTACTTATCCCACCTGTGAACCTTTCTTGGTGTGATCACTACAACTTACCACCACTTTTGTATTTATTATTGAATTTATATGTATGTGTGTGTGTGTGTGTGTGTGTGGAGGGGGGGGGGGGAGCACAAAGAATATTTCTAACTCAGCATGTCTCCTATGTATTGGTAACAGTTTTACATACTGAGCCATCATGCAGCCTGTAGTGCATTAAGAATACGTGACCTGAGGATATCATGCATAGTTCCTACTTTTACTAACTTTTTTGTTTTAGAAAAAAGGAGAATAGTTAAGTTTCTGTACGTTTTTATTTATTATCTGTGACCCCCAGGGAACATTTTTCCTTATTTTCTGTACTTGCGACAACGGTCATCACCTGACACAGGGCCGTAGGTAATTTTTTTTACTGGGGGGGTCAGCAGCAGGTACCAAGTGGGGGGGGGGGTCAGGGGGGAACCAAGCAGCACTGTGTGGGTCTATGGAACATGGCCCCTTAGACCCACACAGCACAGGAGCGAGCATGCACTGTGTGCCCCCTAGCAAGCAGGTTTCTATTGTGGCACATAGAGAAGAGGAGGATCAGGGTCACTCTGTGCAAAACCATTGCACAGAGCATTTGGGTTGCCGTTAAGATTTCACTGACATCCGCTGTAGATTGAAAGGGCAGTGCAATTTGATTGTGGTGCAGGACCAGGGCCACCTTTAATATTGGTTGGACCCTGGGCAAACATTTTCTTCGCCCCCCTCCCCCATTCACATCCTGACTGCTCACTGATTGGTTGCTGGAGGTTACAGCACATCATCTCACTGCCTGCACACCATGGACTGGGGAGGTGGGGGACTCACCGATAGACAGAAAACGCCTAGAACGTGTTATTAGCAATGAGCAGAGCACACACAGCTATGAAAGTAGGGACTGCAGTGTGTGTGAAAGAGGCCTTCATGGTGAAAGGTCTACTTTAAACCAGAACAGCTTGTTCTGACTCTCATACACTCCATTATTTATTGTGTGTATAGCTTGGTTTGAGACTGCATCCCAGTGATGGTCAACCGATGAGGTTTTCAGGGCCTCAACTGCAGCCCCTGACACACCAAAGGGTTGTGCATATCATTTACTGCCAGACATACTACGTGAGATGGTCAGAGACTGCAGGCGTACAAGAGATGGTCAGAGACTACAGACGTACTACAGGAGATGGTCAGAGATTGCAGACATAGTACAAGAGATGGTCAGAGACTGCAGACATAGTACAGGAGATGGTCAGAGACTGCAGACATAGTACAGGAGATGGTCAGAGACTGCAGACTTAGTACAGGAGATGGTCAGAGACTGCAGACTTAGTACAGGAGATGGTCAGAGACTGCAGACATAGTACAGGAGAGGGTCAGAGACTGTAGGTGTACTACAGGAGATGGTCAGAGATTGCACGCATACAAGAGATGGTCAGAGACTGCAGACGTACAAGAGAATGTCAGAGACTGCAGACGTACTACAGGAGATGGTCAGAGACTGCAGGTGTACAAGAGATGGTCAGAGACTGCAGACGTACTACAGGAGATGGTCAGAGACTGCAGGTGTACTACAGGAGATGGTCAGAAACTGTAGACGTACTACAGGAGATGGTCAGAAACTGCAGACGTACTACAGGAGATGGTCAGAGACTGCAGACATACTGGAGGAGATGGTCAGAGACTGCAGTTGTACTACAGGAGATGGTCAGAGACCATCCATGTACCATCTTATCTCCTATCCCTGTACATTGTCTGCTGAACACTTACAATGGTCCATCCTGATCACCATAACAGGTACTGTCAGTGTCCCCACACACCACACATGTCATTTACTTACTGTGTGACACCGACAATAAGGACAGGTTCCAGACTTTCAGCATGGACTTTACAGAGGAGGGAGAAGCCGTCCCTACCTCTCCTCCCCACTGATCACAGGTCTGGTTGTTAGAAGGTGGAGTGATTGGCTGTTAGGGGGATGTGGAAGTCACGTGATGGCAGGTCAGGCAGTGGTTAATTGGGAATTGGAAGAGATGATGGAGCACCAAGCCGGGAACCAAGCCGCACAGCTGTAGTCCAACTCCACCCCAGTAGTATTTGGCCGCCATCTTATTTAAGGGCAGCACAGGTGCAAGGGGCAGCTGCTTTGTGCCCCACAACAATGACTTTAAAGACAGCCTTGTGAGGGAGATGCGTTGCAGGTTTTCTTCACCACATCCTAGTGTGAACCGGGGTTTATTATTGCCTTTTCAACACAATTAAAAAAGGGCCAGGGCACTAAGGGCAGCAAACAGTCCAGCCTGGCTCTGGCAGCAATGTTGTTGTGCCTGGCAACCCCTCAGCCCTTTGGCTCTGCAGTCAGCACCACAACATAGCTGACAGAGCCAGGCTGGACTGTCAGTACCAACCAAGCAGTGGAAAATGGTAACCCACAAATCCAGTGATTAGTGAATAATTTTGCCAGTTGCCACAGACTCGCTTACCACAATGGCAGCCAGTGGTGGTAAGTGGTCTGGGATGACCGTCTCTCAGGCAGCAAGCTAGCCGAAAAGGAAAGAGGGAGGCTCAGCTCCTTAGCAGCAGTACTGCTACCTTGCATGTTCTCTGCTCCATTCTCCTCCGAAGTCCATGGCGGGAAGTACAGAGTGTAGAGACAGTCGGGCACGGTGGGCAGGACTACAGACGCCGCCCGCTCCCACTGTGTCTATGATCTGTCTGCCGGGAACCCAGAACAGCCTGGTCATAACAGCGTAACGTAAGTGCCTGTGACAGTGTGCCTTACCCCCGACCTGCTTCATCCACTTCGACCGCAATACTGACTGCTGTGCTCCGCTGTTTTTTGTTGCGGTGCTGGTGCCATGAGAGACAGCAGGGCAGAGACACTTTTTATTTTTGGCAGGATGCTCTGGGGGGGGGGGGGGTTG
>BLSH010395942.1:152858-164130 GCA_018402905.1 Glandirana rugosa
AGGACTGACGGGGTCCTAGGCGATCAGGAAAGGAGGGGTATTACTGACGGGGTCCTAGGTGATCAGAAAAGGAGGGGTAGGATTGACGGGGTCCTAAACGATCAGAAAAGGAGGGGCAGTCATTATGGGGAGGAAAGGACTAGCGGATCCTGGGGCAGTCAGGATGAGGAGGAAAAGACTAGCGGATCCTGGGCCAGTCAGGATGGGTGAGTAAAAGACTAGCGGATCCTGGGGCAGTTAGGATGGGGAGGAAAAGACTAGCGGATCCTGGGGCAGTTAGGATGGGGAGGAAAATACTAGTGGATCCTGGGGCAGTCAGGATGAGGAGGAGAAGACTAGTGGATCCTGGGGCAGTCAGGATGGGGAGGAAAAGACTAGCGGATCCTGGGGCAGTCAGGATGGGGAGGAAAAGACTAGCGGATCCTGGGGCAGTCAGGATGAGGAAGACAAGACTAGCGGATCCTGGGGCAGTCAGGAAGGGGAGGATATGACTAGTGGATCCTGGGGCAGTCAGGATGAGGAGGAAAAGACTAGTGGATCCTGGGGCAGTCAGGATGGGGAGGAAAAGACTAGTGGATCCTGGGGCAGTCAGGATGGGGAGGAAAAGACTAGCAGATCCTGGGGCAGTCAGGATAAGGAGGAAAAGACTAGTGGATCCTGGGGCAGTCAGGATGGGGAGGAAAAGACTAGCGGATCCTGGGGCAGTCAGGATGGGGAGGAAAAGACTAGCGGATGCTGGGGCAGTCAGGGTGGGGAGGAAAGGACTCAATGAAATTGGAGGATAAGCAGTTCAACCTTCAACTGCATAGGGGTTCTTTACTGTTAGAGCGGTAAGGATGTGGAACCCCCTTCCCCATTAGTGGATGTCAGCAGGATGTGACGATAATTTAAAAAACTCTTGGTTGGGCATCTAATGGCCAAAATGCAGAATAGTTTTCTCATTGTGGTATTTCAGAAAACTATACCACATTTTGGCCACTAGATCGGACTGATGATACATGCATTAATCCCTTGGAAAAAATATGGTGACATTTCATTCAGCTTGCACGAATACTTCTGACATTCTTGCAATGAATTTTTTATAGACTGACCCCATAGTGTGGCCATTTCACACCTATGCAGTGTCAAAACCGGGCAAAAATAGGCAGTGTGTAAAAAAAAAGAAACGCTGCAAATCCTCCTCGCTAGTGCAGTACACTGCGGTGCATCTTTTCGCCACAAGATGTCCTCAGTCTTCCAAATTGAATGACACCCAGTGAATACTTGAAGACTGAGGACATATTGCAAATCATGGGTGTCATCACAGCACCTACATGACTGGCCTGTAGAATTTAGAAAAAAGTGAGGGCTGAGGCTTGAGTTAGACTTTAAATAATGAATATGGAACATTTTTCTGTATCTATAAAAAGCAAAGGAAATCTGTATCTGCTGTAGCTGATCTCCTTTAAAAATATTCACTGCCTGGCTGTCTCGGACTTTTATTTTTTGATCCACTAACCCAGAATAAGAATGCAGATTAAAATGTCAAAGTGATGTCAGAACTCCTCATTGCAAGGCTTGTTGATGGGGGGGGGGGGGGGCGGCAATCACAATAGCTAATCCTCAGTGCTCAGATGTCCAAACAATCAGTTCCACTGGAAAAAACCTTCAGCTGCTGGAAACAAAAATGCCACCCGGGTGAATGCACATATATAGATAAGACCAGCGCTTAATAGTCATTTGACACAATCTTGATGGCTGCAGACATACAGGTGCCTATAGCAGTTTCAAACTGACTACAGTCCTCTGGAGGCCTGAATCTTATGCAATTTTTATTTTTTGATAATGATAATCATAACAATGATATTCTATTCATTAGACAGCAACTATATCTGGTGAGTGCATTTTTCTTGCATTGGTAGAGGTTGCACTGGGAGATTAAAGCACTAGAGAAGGGAGATCACGTGAATCAATTTACTTGATACTTCTTCATAAGCTATCATTTGAACTATTAATGTTTGATTTTTTTTATATATTTATTTTCAATGTTGGACTCACTATTATAACACTTCAGGTGTTTTTCTTTGTTATTGTTATTACAGTGTCTTGTATATCTACACCAATTGCTAGCAGCTATATACCATTAAGTGCTGGCGCCATTTTGCTCTTATTTCACTGTAGTTTATAGTAATTATTGGCAGGGGTTCTCTGAGGCTTGTAAATTATTTCAAGGGTTCCTCCATGTTAAAAATGTTGAGAAAGGCTGCCATAATTAGTGCAATGTTTTTATTTAGCTCGTTACATAATATCTCTGTATGGATCAATGGTGGTCCATCAGCACTGCCCCTTCAGTTAGGGAATTGGAGATGCTGACATCTTAAACTTAAAACACTGAGTCAAATCTATTTCTGTTTAAGAAGGGATACGATCATTATCTAAAAATACATAATTGGTGCATACAAAAACACTTAGAAACCAGTTGCTTAGTCTCATTTCAACACAGAAGAAAAGCATTCACCCTTCACATTCGTGAAAAAAGTCATTTGTTTTTTCTGTATCTCAGATGGATAGATTTCCCTTCCCGTCTCTTCCCATCATTTAGACCAAGAAGTGAGAGGAACTCTCACCAATAAGAAGTAAATACCAATAGAGGCTTTAACCTTTCTTCATTCTTTCCATAATGCTTGAGGTGATTGTAGCCGTATTAGTGCAATTGCGACAGAGAAAATTGAGTACTGTCCGTGATACTTTTTTTTATTTGCACTAACATACACTTTTTCAGGACAAGCTTTCGGGGTATCTCCCCTTCTTCAAGGTCCAAGCTCGAAAAATTGTATGTTAGTGCAAATGAAAAAAGTATCACTTAACTTTCTCTGTCGCAATTGCACGAATACGGCTACAATCACCTCAAGCATCATGGAAGATACTGCATATAGTCGCATGAAGAAGCAGTTAACCAACCTGATCACAAAGGAAACACAGGTCAACACTGGTATCTTCTGAGTACTGCTTGGACCTTTAAGAAGCTTGTCCTCAAAAATTGTATGTTATTGCAAATAAAAATAGTATCACGGACAGTACTCAATCTTCTCTGTCTTCATTCTTTCCAAAAAGAAATGCAAAGTTATGGCTGGGGTTTAATTTTTAAAAATAAATTCCTGTGGATTATGAGGGATTATAGATGTAGAGGTACTTGGTTGGCACGTCAAAGGACACATGCAGTTTTCTTGGCGTAGATCTGAGATTTAAGTGCCACACCAAGAATTAATTGTCCAGGTATAGATTTATTCCAATATGACTTGGGTAAAGAGTGGTGCCAACCCATTTGGGGGGCTCAAAATCACCCTCTTCAGCAGGGCTTAAAAATGGGGAGCTGCTGCAACCTGCTGCTGAGGGACTTCACCCTTGTCTAGCCCAAATATTGTGTAATTCACTTCTCCCATTGGAGTTGACTTACTAAACTTGGAGAGTGCAAAATCTGGTGCAACTGTGCATGGTCGCCAATCAGCTTCTAACTTCAGCTTGTTCAATTAAGCTCTGATAATAAAACCTGGAAGCTGATTGGTTTCGATGCAGAGCTGCACCAGATTTTGCACTCTCCAGTTTTAGTAAATCAACCCCATTGTGTTCAGTATATAAATTTTGAGGTCCCGGGAATGTGTTGGCTCCATCCTTTTCCCTAGGCCATATTGAATTAAAGCAGAGTTCCACCCGCTTTAAGCGAAGGTGACCCCCCTGACATGCCACAATTGGCATGTAATTTTTTTGGGGGGGGGCAGGGGACCCTGTTTTCCTAGCTCCGCGGAGCCGGAAGGAAGTTCACTCCCCCCCCCCACACCCGCGATCTTCTGGGACACGTCACAGGTCCCAGAAGGTAAGCCGGCCATTCACAGATGGCAGCGCGACTTGCGCATGCGCAGTGTGTGCCTGGCTTTGAAGCCAAAGCCGAGCACCCACGCCTGTGATGTCGGTGCCGTAGAGGAGGAGGGGGAGAAGAGTGATGCTGCAGCGGGTACATCGCTGGAGCCTGGGACAGATGAGTGTCCCATTATTAAAAGTCAACAGCTACACTTTTTTGCAGCTGCTGACTTTTAATATGGTGGAACTCTGCTTTAAATCTATACCTGAAGAACTCTTGCTGTGGCACTTGAGTCTCAGATCCAGTGACTGCCTGTCCATAGAGGGTGCACGGGCGCCGCTCCCCCTATACATGCATCCGGTCCCCTGATCTGCATATCAGGGTGTAGGACTATGCAATGGGGGAGGGAGTGTTTTGTCGCATTACATTATTAGAGCCAGAGGCTCTAATAGGCTTCAAAAAAGGGTGGGCTCGGGGCGCAGAGCACTGTGCCCCAATCCCATCCAGTTGTGTGACGATAGCAAATTAATTTTCACTATTTTCATACTAAAGTTTCTCCCCGCCAATCAGGTGGCTGGTCATGAGACCTATTTCCCAATTGGCCAAAGTGTCAGGTGATCCTATTGGATGCCTAGCACTTAGGAAGAACAGAGAGGAGACACACGGCGGTAGAAGCCTCGGGAGGAGCGGACACCGGAGCCGCTGCCCGCCCCTTGGAAGCTATGGGAAACCAGAAATGTAGTGAGTGTGTCATCCAAAAAGGCTAATGAGTAGGAGAGAAATACTTAAGCCGGCTATAGACGGTTTGAATCTTGGACGGTTAAGCAGGAACTGGCCAAGATTCAAACCATTTATGCTCAGGCTGAATGTACCCAAGTTTGTTGATCAATTAACTTGGGTACAACCAGCCTCTCTAATTTTACATGTGAATATTACTAGGGGCTGTCATAGCCGCTAGCAATAATCACTGTGTTCTCCCAGTGGGGATGGCTTCCCCTCCCAGGAAAACACAATGGCTCCACTGGAGGCATTCCCCTGTCACCACTGTCTGTGTTGATGGGGGAATCAAGCAAATTTCTCTGTTCTGCGTCAGTGCCATGTACATTACTTTTCACAACTTTTTTATGTAATGGGTTCCTAGATATGTTTATACTGTATAGTTCATGGTTTGGCTACCTTAAAGCCCAAGTCTCACATCTTTGTTACCATACTGTACTCTGCATGTTAAGATTTGCGACTGGTTTTTGCTAAAATGCCTTTGAATACCTTTTACTTTCAATGAAAATACTGCTTCTAGTCCTCCTCACACTGCAGTGTTTTGTGCTGGCAGAGCTGAGTAACAGCCACACCCCCCAATACAGGTGTCCTCCTCACATAGACATGTATTGTAGAGAAAGAGAGGAGGCATAGAAGAGGTGTGTCTTACCAGTTCTGTAACTCAGTGCTGATTACCGAGAGCACTGGGTCTAACTCTGGTGCCTATTAACCTGAAAACTCATATTTAGACTCCCTGCAAAATTGCTGAAACAGGAAAGTGGAGGGGTAACACTAGGAAAATGGGGGCTGTTAGTATCTGATTCTACATCTATTTCTGTGACTTTAATTGGGCTTTAAATGGCATTTGTCTAATTAATAAATATTGAAGCATAGCACATTGAAAGGTAACCCAGTTGATTTATTATTGCTCTTCACAGCTGTGCCTGTTTGTAGTGTACACCCACCACGTGTCCGTGTTGTGTCTGCTGTATGTGTGTCACTCTAGTAGGTTCTTTCGGTAGTGAATGCAGGTTAATGTCTGATGATCTGTGGACTAACACTCCAGAATCCTTCTAGCTCATTTCAGAAACGGATGGCAGAGTTCACGTGGAGACCTTCGCCGACCATTGTGTGTTCATCATTGAGGGTGCAGAGAAGTTGGATGAAGGTGCCTACACTGTGCTGGTAAAGAATCCCGCTGGAGAGGATAAAGCCACTGTCAATGTCAAAGTCATTGGTAAGCCATAGTCATGGTCCTAAAGAACAGCTAAATTCTAAACTGGATCTCTAACTGTGGATGGAGTGTAACATGGATTAATCCTTTATTGGCTATTCATTGTGACCTGAGACACCAGAAGAGGTCTCATCTAGCCATTGGCACAAGCCTAGCAGCCTGGGTTTAGCTTTCCAGTCAATTTGCAGTTTTTAGATATTCTCCACAAGAGAGCGCAGGACATAGAAATGCTTTATCATACTCCATCTAGTAGTGGATTCCCTACAAAAATTCAAAAAGAACCTTCACATACAGTAGATGACAAGAAGTAGTTTGTCTAAATGTAGAGTCTTTCACAGTGAGACCTTTTGCTGGGGTTATGGATAAGAAGATCACAGTGGACAAACAAACCTTCTACCATTCCCTCCCTCACTAAACCAAAAAAAGAGATAATACATTTGTTTTAAGATTCTGAAACCTCAGCACTAATAATGTTTGTTTCTTATGTTTTACAATTATCGTGCTCAAAAATCACACACACTATAAAGTAGCTCACCGAATCTTGATGTGTCTTTGGATTCTGTTTACAAAAAAATTACTTTAGAAGTGTCGCAAGCATTCACATAGCAGCCACAAATAATCCCTGTAGTTTTATGTAATAGGTTTACTTCCTATGATTGGCAGCTCCATCTAGTGGCCATAATGTAGTATTTTCCTGAAGTTAGGAAAATACCACATTATGCCCCCTAGATGGAGCTGGTGATTATAGGATATAAACATATTACTAAATTTATGGGGATTATATATGCTGTGTGAATGCTTGAGACACGTGCAGAGCAAAGTTTTTAATTAATAGACTCCTTAAACTCCATGTAACTACTAAACCTAAACCCAACTGTAAATGTAACCCTAAAATGTTAGTCTTAAGGTTAGCTTACCCATAACGGTAGCCCTTAATCTTACCCCCTAACACTAACCCCAAACCTTAAGTGAAATGTAAGATTCTAAGACAATGCTAGCTGTATAAATACTTTGGGGATGAACATACACAGTATAATAAAAGTTTTGGCAAAACACCAAACCTGCAAATTTGAATGATCAAAAAGGAAACACTTTTCAGGTGTAGAATTTTTTAAGGGAAATTACAGTTTACTATTTTTATTGTTATTATCTGGTAATAGTGAACTGGTAAAAGACATCCAAAGGGTCTGCGCCTCTAGCATGAAACCCTCTGTGTGACATCACTACAGTAATAAAGAAATATAGAATTTCATTATTAGCATTATATATAGAAGTATATATAATATCTCACAAAAGTGAGTACACCCCTCACATTTTTGTAAATATTTTATTCTATCTTTTCATGTGACAACACTGAAGAAATGACACTTTGCTACAATGTAAAGTAGTGAGTGTACAGCTTGTATAACAGTGTAAATTTGCTGTCCACTCAAAATAACTAAACACACAGCCATTCATGTCTAAACCGCTGGCAACCAAAGTGAGTACACCCCTAAGTGAAAATGTCCAAATTGGGCCCAATTAGTCATATTCCCTCCCCGGTGTCATGTGACTCGTTAATGTTACAAAGTCTCAGGTGTGAATGGGGAGCAGGTGTGTTCAATTTGGTGTTATCGCTCTCACTCTCTCATACTGGTCACTGGAAGTTCAACATGGCCCCTCATGGCAAAGAACTCTCTGAGGATCTGAAAAAAAAGAATTGTTGCTCTACATAAAAATGGCCTAAGCTATAAGAAGATTGCCAAGACCCTGAAACTGAGCTGCAGCACGGTGGTCCAGACCATACAGCGGTTTAACAGGACAGGTTCCACTCAGAACAGGCCTCACCATGGTCGACCAAAGACGTTGAGTGCACATGCTCAGCGTCATATCCAGAGGTTGTCTTTGGGAAATAGACGTATGAGTGCTGCCAGCATTGCTACAGATTTTGAAGGGGTGGGGGGTCAGCCTGACAGTGCTCAGACCATACACCGCACACTGCATCAAATTGGTCTGCATGGCTGTCATCCCAGAAGGAAGCCTCTTCTAAAGATTACGCACAAGAAAGCCTGCAAACAGTTTGATGAAGACAAGCAGACTAAGGACATGGATTACTGGAACCATGTGCTCTGGTCTGATGAGACCAAGGTAAACTTATTTGGTTCAGATGGTGTCAAGCGTGTGTGGCAGCAACCAAATGAGGAGTGCAAAGACAAGTGTGTCTTGCCTACAGTCAAGCATGGTGGTGGGAGTGTCATGGTCTGGGGCTGCATGAGTGCTGTCAGCACTGGGGAGCTACAGTTCATTGAGGGAACCATGAATGCCAACATGTACTGTGACATACTGAAGCAGAGCATGATCCCCTCCCTTCGGAGACTGGGCCGCAGGGCAGTATTCCAACATGACAACGACCCCAAACACACCTCCAAGACGACCACTGCCTTGCTAAAGAAGCTGAGGGTAAAGGTGATGGACTGACCAAGCATGTCTCCAGACCTAAACCCTATTGAGCATCTGTGGGGCATCCTCAACTGGAAGGTGGAGGAGTGCAAGGTCTCTAACATTCACCAGCTCTGTGATGTCATCATGGAGGAGTGGAAGAGGACTCCAGTGGCAACCTGTGAAGCGCTGGTGAACTCCATGCCCATGAGGGTTAAGGCACTGCTGGAAAATAATGGTGGCCACACAAAATATTGACACTTTGGGCCCAATTTGGACATTTTCACTTAGGGGTGTACTCACTTTTGTTACCAGTGGTTTAGACATTAATGGCTGCGTGTTGAGTTATTTTGAGGGGACAGCAAATTTACACTGTTATACAAGCTGTACACTCACTACTTTACAATGTAGCAAAGTGTCATTTCTTCAGTGTTGTCACATGAAATGATAGAATAAAATATTTACAAAACTGTGAAGGGTTTATTTACTTTTGTGAGATACTGTATGTTTTGGGGTTTTTTTGGCCACTGGCCTCACAGGGTGCGGAGATTGCCATGCTATTACCCCTGTGATCCCTTAAGCCTTAAAGTTGAATTTTTTTTATACATTTAACTGTAAATATGTGAATTTGGCTGGATCTCTGTTCAGCATCCTCTAGACTGGGAAGGGTAGGGGAAGTATTTGGGACCTGAGGTGACCTGATGTATTGGCAAAGAACACATTGACAAAAGAATGAGCAGAGAGATGACCTCATCAGTCTACTGCTGTTCCTCTACTGTCCAATCACTGGCTGGGGAAATCAGGCGACCTTGCTTTGTTGTTTAACTACAGTAAAGAAAAGTTTGATCAAAGGCAGGCTGTGCTGTCTGGCAGGGCTCTGTAAATATCAGGGCTGGAAAGCCAGAGATACAGATCCTTAGGCAGGTAAATTAGCCAAGGCCATCTTTAATATTGATTGGACCCTGGGCAAACATTTTATTGGGCCTTCCCGAATACACCCATCAATTATTTGCAGGCAGTGCAGGCTTATGGGAAAGCTGTCTTAGGTCCCACCACAGCCCCTTTTGCCCTGTGTTAAAGATGGCACTGAAATTAGCTCTTGTATATTCATTTCAATTGTGTATTTAGCGTGGCTTTTAGGCTGAGCTCACACTACATCTGCATGTTGTCACAACTTACAGGCACAAAGCAGGAGCATTGAAGTGCTATTTAGAATGGCATTACCATTAATTTACATAATGTGCCTGTTAGTGCAGCACAACAATGCATGATTCTTATTGGATACCAGTAAACTGGTAAATGGTCCTTTCCGGGTTTGCCAGCAAAAGAATGGACACTGGAAGACCCAGAGCTAGTTTTTGCTCATTATGTTTGCACTTTTAAGCTTTTTTTTCACTTGGTGACCCCACCAGTTACACACCACTGTCCTAGGGTGGCAACTCTCACTCACCCTACTGTATTCAGACAACATTAACAAGATAGAACTACAGAACCTTGCCCCTCTCCTATTGTTCATAACATAGAAAGGTGTGGTTTTGTAGACCTCAGAGATAACTGAGAACAATGTAACTGATATCAGTTAGCACAGGAAAAGAGCAAAGAAGGTTATCAGCTCACAAGACTTCTGATCAAAAGATTTTTTTGAAGTTATGAGATATAACAAAACACATTAAATGGTACATTTAACAGACCCAAAGGGACCCAAGGAAAGAACTTAATTCTTAGGATCTACATACACTTTAAAGTTTTTAGTAAAAAAAAAAAAAAAATCAGCACAAGGGACATACTTACTATCAATGCAATGTGTCCCTTTTGCTGCTGGCTCCTGGTTTAGTTCAAACCCTCTGTCCCCCACCACCAAACTCTTCTGGGGCAGCAGGGGTTTTTAGAGCTGAGGGACCTATCATAGGAGGGTTGACTATCCCTGCCCTTTCCACCCCCTCCTTCATTCATAGAAGCTCTACTATAGGTTTCCGTGAATGAAAAGAGCTATATAAATGGTGAATGAATGAAGGTTTTATCCATTCAAAGATTGTGAAGAAGGCGGAAAGAGTGGGCATAATCTCCACTCTTGATGAGTGCATTTGAGAGGACCCTCGTCTCTATTAACACCCACCACACTAGAAGATTAAGGTGGCGGAGGTGGGGGGGGGTTGGAAGAGGAAAATCTCAACTAAACCAGGAGCTAGCAGCACAAGGGAAACATTGAATTGATAATAGGTAATGTCAGTTGAGCTGATTCTTTTTTCTTCTTACTAAAATTAGGCTTTAATGCCCTCTGCTGTACAAACGTAATTCTGTACTTCTCAGCAAAGAACTTCTACGTAGCTTTGTGTTGGGACGATGTTGTTGTCTCAGAAGTCAGCCTATATACAGGATTTATAGTGATATACTCTATAATGTTCTCCTTGCTTTTTCTTACAGAGGCTCCAGACCCTCCTGAAGCCCCCAGGATCCTTAACATTGGAGAGGACTTTTGTACTGTACAATGGGATGCACCCAAGTACGATGGAGGCATGCCAGTTCTGGGTAAGGGAGATACCATCCATCCATAGTACCTACCACTGCTCAGTGGAATTTCACTGCTAACCATTCAAAAGACTAAAACATCCAAGTTATTATTTATCATTTTGGAGATTACTTCCCACTTCCTGTTGTGTTTCTGGGACAGCAAATGAGGGTAAATCTCCCCAACAGGGAATAGTGTTAGAGCCCATTCACACTATACTCTGCATTAATGCATATGCATTAGCACAACACGTTGTTGTGCATTCATGTCTGCTGCAGTAAGGCATTCCAGTTACACTGAGCAAAATTATAAACACAACCTTTTTGTGTTTGCCCCTATTTATCATGAGCTGAACAAAAGATCTATGACTTTTTCTATGTACACAAAAGACCTATTTCTCTCAAATATTGTTCACAAATCTGTCTAAATCTGTGTTAATGAGTACTCCTCCTTTGCTGAGATAATCCATCCACCTCACAGGTGTGGCATATCAAGATGCTGATTAGACAGCATGATT
>BLSH010395942.1:164140-193130 GCA_018402905.1 Glandirana rugosa
ACCCCCCCCCCAGGCTTTTGGTCAGTCATAGACCATACTGGTGGTAAACGGAGTTCGTCACGTCGTGTAGAGGAAGCGTATCTCAACTAGTCAAACAACTAACACCGGACACTTTACAACCAGGTAAGGAGAAGTTACTGACACACTTCAACGACCTATAACCGTCCTTGACCTTGCGCGACAGCATATGCGACTAGGTCTCGTAGGGTTTGTACTAGTTACCCACTGTACAGGCCACTCATACGACCGGTACGTTCTTGACCCTACAAAAGCCGAAGGTCCTTAACACGTGTCTAGGAACGTCGTACTCCGGCACGTAATAGATCAACTCTATGCGAAGGAGATGTGCTGCACTGCTTGAGGCAAATGGTGGTCATACCAGATACTGACTGGTTTTCGGACCCCCCCCCCAATACAGTAAAACTGCACATTTTAGAGTAACCTCTAATTGTGGCCAGCCTAAGGCAATAATCATGCTGTCTAATCAGCATCTTGATATGCCACACCTGGCAAAGGAGAAGTGCTCACTAACACAGATTTAGACAGATTTGTGAACAATATGTGACAGAAATAGGCCTTTTGTGTACATAGAAAAAGTTGTAGATCTTTGAGCTCAGCTCATGATAAAGAGGGGCAAACACAAAAGTGTTAGGTTTATAATTTTGCTCAGTGTATATTGAATGGTAAATATGTATTCAAAGTCCAAAAAGAGCATTAGACCAATGAGCAGGCCTGGCACACTTTTTGGATATTGTATTTCTACCTTCCCAACCTGAGGTCCCCTGTTTATAGAGAGCCATTGTACCCCATATGAATTTGTTTGATCTTCTCCAATTGTCATCCAACTGGTCAAACCCAGTTCTCAGTTACACATATTCCACATTGATTGGTTGGCAGGGCACCTTAACACACTAGACAATGACCCCTTTTTAAATAAAAAAAATAACAAGGCATGCATGGTGTGGTGTGCTGCAGTGCATGCACATTGTCCACAACTGCCATAGTGCTTTGCGCTGCTATTTAACATGATTGGCATCACTACACACCGGTTTTTATTGCCATGTAAATGGGTTTGGTAACTATCCCCTACTCTCTACTCTAGTCAAAACTTCAGAGATGCTTTAACAAGCATAACCTGTGTTATTGCAATGGTTAACTATATATGCAAATATATATGTACATGGTGGTTAGCCTTATTGCTTGTTGCATTTGCATTAGTACCTAGAGAGAGAGAGTACCTAGATCCACCAATACCATTAATTTATGCCAATGGATTCCATAACAGCCATTGTTTAAGCATGCTGTTGATTAGGTTGCTTGACATAAAGATAACCACTAGAGCAGCCTTTCTCAACCGTTTCAACACAGAGGAACCCTTCAAATAACTTTCTGGTCTCAGGGAAACTCTGCTAAAAATGGCTATATCTACGACTCCTGATACATTAATGCAGGGTAGGGAACCTGCGGCTCTCCAGCTGTTGTAGAACTACATTTCCCATCATGCTTCTGGGAGTAATTATATCCATCAGCCTTGCAATGTCTCATGGGAAATGTAGTTCTACAACAGCTGGAGAGCTGCAGGTTCCCTACCCCTGCATTAGTGTGATGGTCAGTGGGAAGAATGTTCCTGACATTTGAGGTCATTGGGAAGAATTACAGATAGCTAGGTCTTGGTGTAAGTTGGTGTAAAGGTCAATGGTGTCAGTGGGAATTTATCTGAAAGGCAGAAATTGCTCCTTGCTCTAGGAACCCCTAGCAACCTCTTGAGGAACCCGATGGTTCCATGGAATCCTGATTGAGGAACCCTGCACTAGAGGGAAAACCAGCACATCTCCGGCATACAATTAAAACCTACTTTTCAACAAGCATTGCAGTACAATACCTTAAAATATGTATTTAATAAAAACACATAAGAGTTTGCCCTTAAAATAATTTTAGATGTGCCGCCTTCCGATGCATTGTATGCTTTGTTGCAGCTATTTGTATATTGCAGAGAAACTGTGCTTTCCCATTTCTTTACCAATATTCTCAGAGCTGTTACTAACGGTGTCGCTTCACCGGCAGGTTATGTCCTGGAGAGGAAGAAGAAGAAAAGCCACCGCTGGATGAGGCTGAACTATGACCTGGTGAAGGAACTGAGCTACGAATCTAAACGGATGATTGAGGGAGTCATATATGAGATGCGTATCTATGCTGTGAATGCCATCGGTATGTCTCGTCCCAGCCAGCCCTCACAGCCATTCATGCCCATTGGTAAGCAATTTAAATTATTCCTCCTCTTTACAAAGGGGTGTATTTATAAAATCCTCAGATTATAGGAATTGCCTCTAGTATGTAGCTAGAGTTGAGCAGACACCTGAATGTTCGGGTTCGGCGGGTTCGGCCAAACTTTGCGAAAAAGTTCGAGTTCGCCCCCGAACTTGACCTTGACCTTGAAGTCAATGGTGACCCAAACTTTTGGGCACTAAAATGGCTCTAAAAAAAGTACTGGAAAGGGCTAGAGGGCTGCAAAAGGAAGCAAAATGGGGGTAAGAGTGCCCTGCAAACAAATGTGGATAGGGAAATAACTTAAAATCACATAAAAAAGTGGAGGAGGAGGTGGATGTGGAGTAGGAGGTTGAGGAGGCGATGACCGTGGCGGTGTAGGTGGAAGTGGCGGTGGAGCTTTCAGCAAGGGACCGGGTGGGAGACAATGTGAAGGAACTGGAGGCATTGTCAGCCACCCAATCTACTATCGCCTGTACTTGTTCTGGCCTCACCATTTGTTGAGCGGCATTCGGGCCTACCATATAACTTGAAGGTTCTGTCGGCTACTCGCACCTGAGGAAGGTGTTTCACTTGTGCGTGTAGCTGGCACAGATCGACCACATCCTCTCCTTGCAACAGGAGCTGCACCAACACCAGCAGCACCACGTCCCTTATTTGACGCCCTCCTCATTCTGGATGCAAATGTACTATTTAGCACAAATTTATATTATTTTTTAAACCGGCAATGTAGACGCACATTTTAATTCTATGCAAGAAATGCACAGCAAGATGCAAATGTACTATGTAGCACTATTTATTATTATTTTTTTTTTAAATCAGCAATGTAAACGCACTTTTTATTTTTGTGCAAGAAATGCACCGCTGGCCACAAATGTAATATTTTGCACAAAAAAAATGTAATTTGTCTAACTGCAATGTAAAAGCAGTATGTAAATATGCCAAAATGTTGCCAACTGAACTAACAGAACACGATTAAAGTGGTGTCCCTGACACACAAGCAGTTGCAAGTGCACTGCACTTGCAAAAATGGCTGCAAACGCCCACCTAACAAACAGAAAAATTGCTTAGGTTTTATATGTGGCACTTTGCTTAGCAAACAAAAATCTCCTCTAGCACCCACCAACCAATAAATCGCTGTTTTTAACAGATTTTCTAAAGCTAATCTGTCCCTCACAGCAGCAGCATCGTCTCCCTACACTAGTATGAGATGATGTGACATGCAGCGCTACGTGACTTCAGCTTATATAGAGGCTGGGTCACATGATGCACTGGCCAGTCACAGCCATGCCATTAGTAGGCATGGCTGTGATGGCTTCTAAGGGCAAACGAGTGAAACGCTTGTTGATTGGCTGCCCTGCAGCTATTCAAAAGGAGCAAGAAAATACCCAAACCCAGACTTTTTCTCAAATGTCCGGGTTCGGGTTCGGGACACGGACACCATAAAGTCTGGTACGAACCCAAACTTTACAGTTCGGGTTCGCTCAACTCTATGTGTAGCATCATTCAGTGGCCAAACAAAACGTTTTGGCAATGGAAATAGCCTAATAACATTTGTTTTTTGCCCCATTCACAGACATTTAATGTACATAACTTTCACTGTTTGAATTGCTACAGAATTTTTTTTTTTGTATAAATACACCCCGACATGATTGCACAGCTTATCCTGTATAGCAATTGCATGCAACTGTGTATCTCAATTGACCTCTGTAATACATGAACTGCAAGTATGCTGTCTGTGGCCACTTTTCAGTTGGACAAGTTCTGTTCTGTAACCCCTTTCCATATTCAATCGCTATATGAACATCCCACCTGCGTGCTGAGTATATGTTTATAAACGTCTCCTCCGTTAGGGCCTCCAGCCAACATTTTGTGAGGCTGCTGGCTTTCAGTCCCAGGTGTCGGTGACATCCAGAGTCCCCACTAATGATCAGCAACCAATTAGAGTTGTTCCTGATCATATACAGTATCTCACAAAAGTGAGTACGCCCCTCACAGCTTTGTAAATATTTTATTCTATCTTTTCATGTGACAACACTGAAGAAATGACACTTTGCTACAATGTAAAGTAGTGAGTGTACAGCTTGTATAACAGTGTAAATTTGCTGTCCTGTCAAAATAACTCAACACACAACCATTAATGTGTAAACCACTGGCAACAAAAGTGAGTACACCCCTAAGTAAAAATGTCCATATTGGGCCCAAAGTGTCAATATTTTGTGTGGCCACCATTATTTTCCAGCACTGCCTTAACCCTCTTGGGCATGGAGTTCACCAGAGCTTCACAGGTTGCCACTGGAGTCCTCTTCCACTCCTCCATGATGACATCACAGAGCTGGTGCATGCTAGAGACCTTGCGCTCCTCCACCTTCCATTTGAGGATGCACCACAGATGCTCAATAGGGTTTAGGTCTGGAGACATGCTTGGCCAGTCCATCACCTTTACCCTCCCTTTCTTTAGCAAGGCAGTGGTAATCTTGGAGGTGTGTTTGGGGTCATTACTATGTTGGAATACTGCCCTATGGCCCAGTCTCCGAAGGGAGGGGGATCATGCTCTGCTTCAGTATGTCACAGTACATGTTGGCATTCATGGTTCCCTCAGTAAACTGTAGCTCCCCAGTGCTGGCAGCACTCATGCAGCCCCAGACCATGCCACTCCCACCACCATACTTGACTGTAGGCAAGACACACTTGTCTTTGTACTCCAGTCCTCTCCAGGTTGCCGCCACACATGCTTAACACCATCTGAACCAAATAAGTTTATCTTGGTCTTATCAGACCACAGGGCATGGTTCCAGTAATCCATGTCCTTAGTCTGCTGGTCTTCAGCAAACTGTTTGCGGGCTTTCTTGTGCATCATCTTTAGAAGATGCTTCCTTCTGGAACAACAACCATGTAGACCAATTTGATGCAGTGTGCGGCGTATGGTCTGAGCACTGACAGGCTGACCCCCCACCCCTTCAACCTCTGCAGCAATGCTGGCAGAACTCATACGTCTATTTCCCAAAGACAACCTCTGGATATGATGCTGAGCACATGCACTCAACTTCTTTGGTCAACCATGGTGAGGCCTGTTCTGAGTGGAACCTGTCCTGTTAAACGGCTGTATGATCTTGGCCACCATGCTGCAGCTCAGTTTCAGGGTCTTGGCAATCTTCTTGTAGCCTAGGCCATCTTTATGTAGAGCAACAATTCTTTTTTGCAGATCCTCAGTATGTATGAGAGAGTGAGAGCGATATCACCAAATTTAACACACCTGCTCCCCATTCACACCTGAGACCTTGTAGCACTAATGAGCCACATGACACCGGGGAGGGAAAATGGCTAATTGGGCCCAATTTAGACATTTTCACTTAGGAGTGTACTCACTTTTGTTGCCAGCGGTTTAGACATTAATGGCTGTGTGTTAGTGTAATTTTGCTGTCCCCTCAAAATAACTCGTTATACAAGCTGTACACTCACTACTTTGCATTGTAGCAAAGTGTCATTTCTTCAGTTTTGTCACATGAAAAGATAGAATAAAATATTTACAAAATGTGCGAAACTTATGTTATCACATTCACTACAGGGTGTACTCACTTTTGTGAGATACTGTAATTACTATTTCAGATTAGATCACAGCAATATAATTCCCATCTACTTGCAGATGACCCATCATTTCATGTCTCTATGTTTGCTTTGCGATCTCAACCAAAAATTGTAATAGAAAGTTCAATTACTCCACCAAATTGCCATGTGTATAGCTAGGTTAGCTACGGTATATCACTGTCAAACATTGGAGAAAACGTGCAATCTGAACTTCATAGTAATACTAATGGCTTTCCACCATCTTAAAGCCTATCTCAGGGCATCATTTATGCCCGCCACTTCCTGCTCCAAATCATCCATTTAGCTATTTTTCTCTGGTAACTACCTTCCATGTCCCTCACTGGCACTGCATCCGGGAGTCAAGAGCAGTTGGTCCATTGCTGCAGCAGACCAGTTGCCTGTTCCTGATGTCTTCAGCTGCTGCCAACTTCAAAGAAACCCGTGGATGGGCACCCAGTAGGAAATGTCCATGTCACCCAGGGATGGGCATGAAACCTGAAGAAGGTCCATCCTCCACTACAAAGACTCAGGACCTGGTACATCATGCGACCACACATTTAGGCAAATATTTTCAGAATATTTTTTAAACCTAGCAATTAGCGAGGGGAGTAGGGGGTACCCCAAGTTCAGCTGTAAACAGTCGGAGTGGAAACATCAGCTAGGTAACATAGCCAGAAAAGGCAGACTCTATATTTATGACACCTTAGGTACCGTGATTTATAAATAGCCCAGGCTTCAGTCTGCGCCTGGTGATGTGCCGTCTACATGACGTTTACTGAAATACTTGAGACACATTTCTCAAAGCAAACTTCCAAACAATGTCAAAACTGTCCATCATTTTTACCCTGGATCAAAAACCTCTGTGAATTCCTCACATGGTTTGTGTTTGTAGGAAGATAGCGTCTCACATAACAGCAGGCAATTATGATGAATGAATATATCCCTGTTGTACATTACATGAATAATTGGGTGTACTCCGTGCATTTATATGGAGTCACTGAACTCCTTATGACTGTTAAACTGTATCTAAACCCAAAATCAAAAATATAATATATTGCAGGTTACTAGACCTTTGTGTGGTGGCTGAATTTGTTTTTTTCAGATTTTTATCCTTTTATTTTCACCTTGTAATCCTACCAATAGCACAATTCCTGTATTAGGTTGGCTACGTCCCTCCTCCACTGTATCTATGGAGGAGCCACGGTTGTCCCCCTAGGCTGCACTGCTGATACAGTCACCACAGCTAAGGATTGTAAGCTGCAGTATATTTATTTATGTATTTATTTATTGGGTTTATTAATCCTTTAACCCCTTCAATACTGGCTACTTTCCTCCCTTTTCCCCCTTCCTGCCGAGGACAATTTTCAGCTTTCAGCGCTGTCACACTTTGAATGACAATTATTCGGTCATACAACACTGTACTCAAACTAAATTTTTATAATTTTCTTCCCACAAATAGAGCTTTCTTTTGGTGGTATTTGATCACCACTGGGGTTTTTGTTTTTTGCTAAATAAAATAAAAAAGACCAACATTTTTGGGGGAAAAAAAAGTTTTTTCTTTGTTTCTGTTATAAAATTTTGTTTTCTCCTTCACTGATGAGGCTGCACTGATGAGTTGGCACTGATAAGGTGGCACCGATGGGCACTGATGAGTAGGCACTAATATGTAGTATTGATGGGCACTGATATGGATCATTGATGGGCACCGATAGATGGCACTGATATGCAGCACTGATGGGCACTGATAGGTGGCACTGACAGACACTGATATGTGGCACTGACGGACACTGATAGGAAGCACTGATGGGCACTAATAAATGGCAGTGATGGGCACTGACAGGCGGCACTGATTGGCACTGACACGCGGCACTGATGGACACTAATAGATGCCACTGATGGACACTAATAGATGGCACTGATGGGCACTAATAGATGGCACTGATAGGCAGCACTGATGAAGAGGTACTGTCAGTCCTTACTGATGGGTACTAATTGGCATCATTGAAGGGTACTGACAGGTATTACTGACAGGCAGTGATTGGCACTTTGGTGGACACTGACTGGCACTTTGGGCACTGACTGGAGCTGATTGGCAGTGATTGGCAGATGTGGTGGGCACCTCTGATGGGGGCTGAGCTGATAATCAATGCGCTGATTATCATCGCATACCCCACCTCTGACAGGAGAGCCGCCAACCGGCTGTCTCTGTCAGCGCGAACTATGACGTCCAGTCAGGATAACGCAACCACCTCCCTGCTGTCATTCTGCTATAGGCCGGGCGGGAAGTGGTTAAAGCATAAATCCAGCCAAAACATAACTTTCTCTTCCGTTTATTGAAGGACACAGCTTTTTTTTCATGACAGATGAGTTTGATGTTGCCACCTTCAGGAGCAGGTCTCTAGGTGCAACTAAATTAAAAGCATGCCTTAAGCCCCGTACACACGGGCCGAATGTCGGGTGGCATCAGTTGGTTTAGTAGAAACTGGCCAATATTAGACCCTTGTGCACTGCAGCTGGTCTAACAGAAGCTGGCAGCTCGGTCAGCTTCTGCGGAAGGGGAATGACTGAAAAATGCCGCGTCCTTCAATAAATGGAATAGAAAATGGGATTTTTGTACTCATTGTAAATCCTTTTCTCTGAGTTCATTGAAGGACACAGCACCCGCCCAGTCTCTTTTTCGGCTGTCTCTGTGGCATTGTCCTACTATTTCTGGCTATTAATTGAGCTCTGTGTTGCAGATGTAGGGTTTGGCCACCACCAAAGGGCCATCCCTTAGGAGTGCTTTTAATTTAGTTGCACCTAGCATCCTGCTCTTGTAGGTGACAACATCAAACCCATGTGTTATGAAGAAACTTCATTATACTTCAATGAACTCAGGGAATAGGGTTTTACAGTCAGTACAAACAACCCATTATATAATTTTGAACAGATTGGGGACAATTTTTATTGCATACAGTGATGCCTCTACATTTGGGACAGAGACAACAACTCATTAAAAGAAGAATGGGATGCAGACACTTACAAAATAGCCTGTGGGCGGGCCACTTCGCCCATGCACATTCGAAGGAAACTCTTCTCTCGTCAATGCCTCATCAATGCCTGGGACCAGATGGGGCCGCAGTCATCTGAGAGTTAACGTTACGGCACAACTCCTGCTCAGATTAAAGATGAGCCGTACACCCTGTACGGAGTTCCTTGGTAAAGTGATCCATTCCATGTCACTACACACCTTTCTCATTGTATGTTGCATTTAGGAGGGACACTGCTGTGCCCATGCCCTCTCCACCAGTCCAGCATAACTCTGCCTTCTCACACCCATTGACGGAATGGGGTCTCGCCATGCACCTAGCGTGGACCTCATGCGTGCACTTCATTAACTCCTTCAGCTCTCCCATACCATGCGGCTAGGTTCATGGAGTCTCTGTACCGTGGGTTCTGTTCCAGACACTTTGGGGGTACCGACCGTTGAGAGGGAGGCAGCACACTGACCGGAGGACCTGTGCCAGGTACCACACTTATTGACTGGCTGCCATACATTTCCACCAGTTCATGGTTACCCTTGGCAGCTACTCTTCTGCTCGGACTCTTTCATTAAGTAAACCTTTCATGGTGCCCTTTCCTCCTGTAACCCATGAATGCTTTACAGGCCCTGTTCTTCTGATACGCCATGTACCTTTATGCACCCCTTTCAGTGACTTCAGACCAGGCATGAAACTGTTCAAGAATATTTACCGAATGCTTCTACAACATTTACAGGTTACAATGCACATTAAGTCCTCCTCACTAACTACGCTGTGGCTGCCCAGGCATATACCTGCACAGTTGTAGGTCCAAGACTGGCAGAGTCCAAAGGTGGAGAATCCTGTTAGGGTGGAAGAGGAATGATGCCCCGGGCTACATCTTCTCTTGTGATCTGTGCCTTCTTGCTTCCCACGTGGTCCCGCTGGTGGCTCTCATTACCTGGCCTTCCCCCTTTTTATATGTAAACTAGGGTGGACGGCAGAACCCAAAAACCCAGTAAACAGACTGGTCCAATGCTTAATCCTTCCCAAACCTGAGCAGTTAACTTAGTAGGCACCTGCCTACAAGCCGCCAGAGTGCAGAGCCATGGACATTTTCTGTACACCAAATGGATGCGGTACTTGCTCCTTATGATTTTTTCCTGATCTCCCAAGGATTTGTTCACTGGATCAAATTTTTGCTACACTAGCCTTTAGTACTTATAACGTTGGATATTAGTTGCAAGAAAATCGTCCATTTCTTTTAAAATGCCTTTTTTGCTTTTTGTAATAACATGCAGTAAATAAGTTTACAGCTTAACAGCTCTTACTGTAAAAAAAGCCCTCCTTTAACAGATCTAATTTTTTTCTGTATATTTTGTATCATGCTGATTCACTGTACAGTAAATGAGTTGCCTGGCTGTGTCTGACTTTAAGAAGAATTCTACAGGACCTACTAAAGTGATTTCCAGCTTCTAGAGGGATCGGGCAGGTATGGAATACACATAGTTACACTGGTCCAAGCTAGACAGATGTAACTATGTAAGATAATCCATGCCTGGAATTTATCTTTAAGCACTTTTGAGCCCCAGACCTGGAACAAGAATGCTTTAAATGAGTGTCATTAATGCGTCAGAATATCTCTGTACTTGTACCAGGTCAACCAACCGCTCAGACAGCATTGAAACCAAAGCATCAGCAAGGTGGGCAGGAAACGCTCTACAAATGAGCATTTAGCATAGCAGCCTCCATAAGCTCTCATGAGTCCCTTTAAATCTTTGTGGTTGTAGAATACTGAGGCCCCTGTATCAGGACACTTTCACACTTGTCCCTGTTGCAACATGTGCTAAAATGTATGACTTAACATGCATAGAAATTACATTTTTTGTTGCAGCTTCGACCAGGTGTACATCTACCCTTTTGTGCATTTCTTTTTAACTTTTTTTACACAGCAGTTTTTTGTCTTTTCAGTTTTTAACTTGAAGAAAGACTAGTAAAAGAGTGAAGAGTAGCATCAAAGCGGTTGATTTACTAAAGGCAAATAGACTGTGCACTTTGTAAAGTGCAGTTGCATTGTGCAAGAGCATTTGCACCAGAGCTTAGTAAATGAGCAGAAGTTCTGATGACGTCCATCATCCAATCACGTGCAAGCTAAAATGCTGTTTCTTTATTTTCCTTGCATGTGATTAGGTATAATTGCCAAATGAAGCGTTACCTCATTTACTAAGCTCTGGAGCCTTTAGTAAATCAACCCCATAGTGTGATTATATGGGGAGATTGACTAAAATTGGAGTGTGCAAAATATGGTCCAGGTCTGTATAGAAACTAATCAGCTTCCAGGTTTTATTGTCAAAGTTTAACCACTTGCTTACTGGGCACTTAAACCCCCTTCCTGCCCAGACCAATTTTCAGCTTTCAGCGCTGTCACACTTTGAATGACAATTGTGCAGTCATGCAACACTGGACTCAAATTACACTTTTATCATTTTTTTCCCCACAAATACAGCTTTTTTTTGGTGGCATTTAATAACTGCTTTTTTTTTATTTTTTGCTAAAAAAAAACGAAAACAAAAAAAGACTGAAAATTTTGAAAAAAGAAACAGTTTCATAGTTAGTTATAAAATTTTGAAAACAGGTAATTTTTCTCCTTCATTGATGTGCGCTTATGAGGCTGCACTGATGGGAACTGATAGGCTGCACTGATAGGCTGCACTGATGGGCACTGATAGGTGGCACTGGTGGGCACTGAAGGGCACTGATAGGCAGGACTGATAGGTGGCACTGAAGATGAGCCACTGATGGGCACTGATTGGCAGCACCGATGGGCACTGATAGGTAGCACTGGTGGGCATTGATAGGTGGCACTGGTGGGCACCAATAGGCAGCAGTGATATGCATTGGTAGGTGGCACTGGTGGGCACTGGCAGATGGCACTGGTGGGCACAGATGAGGCGGCGGCGGCTCTGCCTGTTCGGGACCAATGTCCCTCTGACAGAAGCTGGTGATCGGCAGGCGACACAATCTCAGGAGGATGTACATGGACACCCTCCTGGCAATTAAGGCCCGTGCTGTAGCCGTCTTTTGGCTATAGCGCGGACAGGAGGTGGTTAATTGAACGGAAGTTAGAAGCTGATTGGCTACCATGCACCGCTGTACCAGATTCTAAATGCTCCAGTTTTAGTAAATCCCCCTCATAGTGTGTTATATAAAGGAATACATGATGACTGATATAGGAAAGCTCCTGTTCCTATCAGGAATGGTTGTTGTATTTCTGAAATTGCACTGGGCAGTGTTATGTGGCTGGTTTGCAAGTGTGGCATAGTTCTCCTATAATATGTCATACTATCTCTCATTCTTCCAGTTAACATGGAGGCTTCCAATATTACACACAGCTGCCGGAGAGTGTCAGGGGTTTGTTGTCTATGTAGAAGATATTCATCTGTCACTATCACTGCAGTCGCAGATACAAAGCAATAACCCAAGACACGCACAAGGCCACAAGTCTGACTTCTGTGTAATGGACTGATAAATGTCCTCACTTTTCTTCTAATAAATTACACTCAAAGTGGTCCACAAAAAGCAGGATCATTTAGACCCATTTCCCCAAATGTTTAGGTATGCAAACAAGCTGGACACCATACATTTCATACAGAGACCCATTAACCTGCTGACCAACTTAAAATTAAAGTGATGCAAAACTCTGGTTTTAAATCAAATCTAATCAAGTGTGTATTCTTAACTCAAAACTCTGTTATATTGCTCTGACTTCCCTTTTTTTTTTTTGCTGCTGTGATGTGACTTCCCGTTAGAGGGTGGCCTACGTTCATTCTCCATGGTCCCACTCTATGTAGAAACATTATCTTGCTCTCTTCTCTTGCTCACTCCAGAGATGGACTATAGACTATGGGATTTGTAGTGTATATAGAGGAGTGCACATGACGACAACTAAAGTACATTGCTCTTTCAAACAAAGCAGGGCCATTAAATGGTGGATATGTATGGATTACATTTGGAGAATAGCATTATCCTTTAGTGTCATGTTAAAGTCTATGGCAACTAGACACATGAGTAACAAACAATTTTGAAGCAAGGCTGTGCAGCATAAGTCAAGCAGCAAATCAGAGGTTTGTGGAGATAAACTTCACATGAATATAATATATTATACAATATTGCTTATTGGCCCTTGACAGCATTAAATCCTATCAGTACCTTTAACAACACTGGCAACTACCAGCTAACAAGGCTTTCCGATATGTCTAAATAAGCCATCATGTTCGCAGCCTCCTATGTTGCCAAACGGGGGGGTCACCCAAATGCCAGACGGCATTGAAAATCAATGCAGAAAAGACCCAAACTTGAAGGGTTTGGTTTCCAACCTTTATTCCTCCCTCCAGGACTCCCTCAGACCAAACTGAGAAAAGGACCTTGCCACCAATCCAGATCAAGGTGTGTGGAATAGGATCTGGCTCTCCAACTCCAAATGCTCACATATATTTGCTCAAGAAAATGACTACAAAATACTGTCACGGTGGTACATGACCCCTAACCGCATTTTGAAATTCGCCCCCACTGCCTCCCCATTGTGCTTTCGGGTCTGTAGGGAAAGTGGCACTTTCATCCATATCTGATGGTCATGCACCAAAGCAATTTGATTTTGGACTAGGGTATAGTCGATGATTTAGGTCTATCATGAACATTTCACTATCTCGCAAACCTTAAGAGGCCCTGTTGCATAAACCGATCCCAACTCTCACCGCTAATCAGAGGATGCTTGTGGGATTTGTGTTCCTGGCAGCTCAGCAAACACTAACCAGAGCCTGGAGACGTATCCTTTTACACTCCCATGCCAAATTCCTAAAGGTTTGGGACCCCTGGTCTTCCTATAATGCTCACCTGAATATAGAATGAACCTTGCTCTCAGTCTGGCAAATTTTGTAATTGCCTCTACACACCCCAGCTGCTGACCCACATGGACCCCACCCTTACACCATCCCTACCCTCTCCCACCCCTCCTTTCTTTGTCCATCCCAGGCAAATGCCCCACTCTACTTTTTCTCCTCTTCGGATGCTTTCCGTGCCTTTCCTCTTCTGCACCTTTCCATGCTCATCCCTCTTTCCTTAGTACCTTAACATAACATGCATAATCTTCCATTCCCTATTTCTTTTGAACAAGCCATAGAGTTTTTGCCTTCTTATAGTTCATGATGTCCAGTCCATAAATGTGTACTGTATTCCTGTACTATGGTGGAATTCTTTTACAGACCGCAGCTCTGTACTTCCTGACGTTTTTTGTACCTTACTATATTTTCTTGCACTATTCTGGAAAAAAAACTAAAAATCCAATAAAATCTTTTTTTGAAATAATATTGCTTCAAATTGGGGGGGTCAGCTGTGAAGACTACACTCTTATTTTTGTCCTCATCATTTTCATAGACACGTTTCTGAAAAACTTTACCCTGTAAATGAGAAGGCATAAATCTCTTTTTATCACAAGGTTCTATTTAGTTTTTTCAGCCTTGTCTCCAGGAAGTCTGAGCTGACTGTCCCTGATTCTTGCTAACTTATATAAATGGGGTGGGGGGAACTATAGTGTGTTGTTGGGTACAGTAAGGACCTAGGAGAGCTCCAGAAGTCTAAAAGAGGACTACGGGATTTGAGGAGTGAGCAGCCATGTAAAGTTGGTCTTGTGTACCCATTGTTTGCAAAGCTTCAGACATATTCCATTGATAGAATTCTTCATCCTGCTATTATTTGGACTATGTCTATACAGTATATGCCTTTATCCAAACCCAAATCTATCTTACTAGACATTCCATCAATGTAAGAGCTGGGATGTGTGAAACAGAGTATACTGTTAAGGGTGAGTACATCCTTGTAGGGTCTGTAAAGTCAGTTAACAGAGAAGACAGGAGTGCCCAGTCTATGAACCATGGACTTCCATGGGCAGTTTAGAGCATTTTGTTCCTGGCTTTCCTATAGGAAGAGAGTGAAGTCTGTTCTTTAAATACCATGTGCTCCATTATGTATCTGAAGGTATGGTGTTACTGAGTGAAACAACCCATGGATTGAGTCTTGGCTGTGATGCTTGTGGAAAGCGAATTCTGTAGAAGAGTGGATGTGGTATTGGACCTTGGGCCACCCACAACCACCAGATCCCAAATGTTGTAAGGTAGCAATGCGCATCCCAGTCATGAGGGGAGACCATACCTTCATGTTCATGCCCTACAGTAGGCAAAAGAACAGGCTTATCAAACGCTGCAATTCTGTGTTAGGGAGAAATGTAGGTTTTTATTGCTCAAGCATAACAACAAACAGGGTGCTGGATTCAGATTTTCTAAGTATTACTGAAATTGTCACTGGGCACATTGGCAAGGGTTCCGAAAAACAGGGACTACCCTCAGCAATGGGGAAATAACCCAGAGTTAAATGTATAGGATAAAGGTTCTTTGTCCTATAGGCCCACATCCTCAAATATATGTAAAGCAGAAAAATTCTAGTAGAAATGGATTTTTTTTTTGGGGCATATAGAAAATGGTACCACAAAGTAAATTCATAAAGTTTATTATACAAATATTAAGATTGCATATAGCACCATATCCAGTGTTTGCAAAGTGAAGTTTACAAATCTTATTTCAATTCAGTTCAACATCCACATGTTAGCTCAACACGTTTCGAATGCATCAAACATCTTAATCAGGAGCACAAAAATCGTTCACTGATTAGCTGTCCGGATCTATATTTATTGCTTTGAAGCATAAAAATTGAATTTACAAATGACTGTCATCTAAGGCACTTTGCACACGGAAGGCAAAAATGCTGCATTTAGCCTTTTTTTTTTACGGATCTGAACGCAGCTCTATTCAATCCAATATGACCATGAACATGGGGACATTTAGTTCTATCTATTAGAGTAGCCTTCAACGACATAAAACCGTAAAGTCCTGCATTCAGGGAAGAGTATTTTTGTGGATTTTTTACACGTATATACACCTAAATTTGTGGAAACTGGTGCGTCCATCTGCGTTTGCAGGTAAATTCGCTCTAGTGGCTGCAATAAACACAAAATCTAAACACAAAAGTATTTTATGAGCCATTACAATTGTGTTTTGCACTGAATCTTGCTGACAGCAAGATACATATTTTATATTAGTATTTAATTATGCCCAAGTGCATGAGCCAAGTGACATTTAAGAGATCAAGTGCAGGAGCAGATGCAGGGTCCTCTCACATCTAATCTGTATATTTTCTGTTTTTATAGCTGAGGACTGTCTGTGATACTTATTTGTACTAATAGTTACATTTTTAGGACAAGCTTTCATGGTATTCTACCTAGTTCTCAGTCCAAGAAGGGGGTAGACCACTGTCCTAATATGTACTGTAAGTCCAAAAGTAAAAGAATCATGGACAGTTTTTAACAGTGTTTTCGCAAGCACACTAATATGGCTAGAGTCACCTTAAGTATGATGGAAGGTTCTTTTCATAAATCGTTATGTCACCTAAAGTCACCTTTCACACATACTCGGCGGGGTGACTCACTAAGAGGAAACTGATCCTTGGTGTACTCTTCTTTGTACTCAGAATCTCTCTCTATATATATACCATTGGGATGCCTTTGTTTTAATTTGTCATTGAACTCATTTACATTGTATTCTCTATTATGTATCTACAATTATCATTCACCTTGTCTGGTTTTGGTCTGGTAAATATGCTGATGGAAGTGTGCTGGCTATATTTAGAGGTGAGAGCATAAGGGTGATTGGGGATGAAGGCTCAGAGTACATGAAAGAAATGTTCTTAGCTATAGAGAAGGGGTGGGAGCAGGGTCTTGGTTAAACTCATCCTCTCTCCCCCCCTCCCCTTCACTCGTCCAGATCCTTAGTTCATAGAACTCTGCTTTCCTTCTACCATCCTCACACTTCTGCGAGGAGTTGGGTTGCAGTATCTGAAGGCTCCATCTAAGCTTGGAGATATAGAGCCAACATGACCCGAGTATCAGTCGAAGAACCCGTTAAAGTGGATTCCCCAAGAACCTCAAGAAGGAGAACCCCAAAAAAAGAAAAATTAGGTGTGAACAACCTCTGTTTTACTGATTCATGGAATATTTAAGTGTATTATTTCGGTGGTTTCTATCTCTACTTCTTAGATGGTTGGCTTATTTCTGCTAATTGGTGGGACCAACTTGGACTACAGACACTGGATGGCCTTTTCCAAAATAATCTTTGAATGTAGTTATAGTTTTTTTCATGTGGAGCCCATTTTTGAGATTTGGGTCAAAAGGTTTCAATCCAGATTCTTTTAAGGGCCACAAGGCATATTGTGGATTTGAGAGATTTGAGGAGTTAAATGTGTGGGGGCCATGGCATCCAATTAGGTTTCCTGCAAAACAAGATAATTGATTGGCTACTGCAGGCTATACTTTTGCACAGTATATGTAAAGTTGTCATAACTCCGCCTCTCACTGTGTAAATGTAGTCTTATGAAAGTGATACAGTACTTGTGTTTTTGATGCAAAATGCTGTATATTGCTAGAAGGTGACCGTGTTTGTGATAAATAGAACAATTCAATTTTTAGGAATAGAATGAAGCAAAACCTTGAATTTTAATAGAGGTACATTAATGTTTAGTGATTTATCCTGCCCACAATTGTTACCAGAATGAAAAACACGATGAAAATGTTTTGATAGAATTACATGATATTAAAAATTAGAAGTTAGCTGTGGAAAGCTGTGCTTTTGTTTGGTAATAATTTTATTGGGCATACTATGATGAGGATTTATGTTTCCATGGTTGCTCTAGATATAAATGATGAATATGAAACTCCATACTGATGTATTCCCCTTGTTCAGGGGGATAGACATATTCAATAACTGCTGTAACCCATAGCCTTCAGTTAATCTGTAACTGATCTGCCTAAAATCCGAGCTTTTGTATAAATATTTTGGCGTTTTAGGGAGTAAAATCAGGTTCCAACGTTATAAAGCCACCCTTCAACGTGAATAAAAGGTTCACGTTGTGGATCAGTATAGTGTGCTCTGTGTGTGCTTTTTGCTTTGTAAGATACAATATATAATACGCATGTAATGGGTGCTTACAGTCTTGCCCATATATATATTTTTTTTGCGCACAACAGAGAATAGTTGAGTAAAATGTGCACATAACAAATTAGGATTGAGAAAAATGCTAATTTGTTCAGTACAGGATGTAAAAACATGGCACTTAAAACTCATGTTTGGACCCCCCCCAGGTACAGGCAAACCCTCTGCGGTTCTGCGCTAGACTATAGACACTCACAGCCCAGGACAGTGTGACCTTTTTATTATGCAAACCTGCAAACAGAATTCATTACTCGGTGGAAATCTGTTCTGTTACTCTGAGTTCATTGTGCTTTCCTGCTTTATTATTTATTTGAATTATGTTTATTGAGAGGATACTGCAAAATATGAAATTTTATGCTCTCACTAGGTATCAGATAAGCTGAGTTCCATATAGAACTAAAGTAAAATACACACAGCCGTCATACTCATTTTTATTTGCATAATGAATATCTATGCATATTTAAGTCCTTGTTGTACAAATATTAACCAGGACTCATAGGACAGGAAAATTAATTGAGGTTTATAGATATTATGTGTTGGAATGTTGATTGCAGATTGATAGATAGATAGATAGAGGCCTCAGAGGGGACACTTGTGGAGGGGAATTATTGTTAGAGCGGAGATAGTGGAGGGCAGGAGCTGCAGAGGGGACACTTGTGGAGTGGAGATTGTTAGATTAGGTGGACAAGGAAACCTCATGAGAGCAAATATGTATTTCGATTGCACCTCATTCCCCAGATTAAGAATTAGGGAAAATTATATATAGTGGACCAGACAGGGTCCATATATATAGGGTTTGGGAATGTTAGCGGTGCAGAGGTAGAGTACACGTAACAAACACAGGGATAAAATTAATCACATTTAATGTAAATCAATTCATTGACCCTGTCTAGCCCACTATATATCATTTTCCCTAATTGTTAGATTAGAAGTGGTGGGGGTAGGACACAGCAGACGGGACACTTATGCAGCCAGTGTGGATTTTTGTTATAGCAGAGGTGGCAAGGGACAGAGGCAGCACAGAGGACAGTTGTGGAGTGGTGGTGATTGTTTGAGCAGAGGTGGTGGGAGAGAGGCAGCAGAGAGGACATTTGTTGAACAAAGGTGATTCTTAGAGTGGAAGTGGCGGAGGGCAGGGGCAGCAGAGGGGACACTTGTGGAGTGGCGATTTTTTTGTTAGAGCGGAGTGCAGGGGTGGCAAAAGCAGCAGAGGGAACAATTGATGAGAGGTGGTGATTGTTGGAGCAGAGGTGGCAGGAGACAGAAGCAGCAGAGAAACAAAAATTGTGGAGTTGGGTTGCTTGCTAGAGCGCAGGTGGCAGGGGATACTTAGGAGCAGAATGATACATTGAAGACAAACATGGATCCAGTGATATCATATAAAAGCTCACATTACTTCCTTTGCTTCCTTTCAGCTCCTACCAGTGAGCCCACTCAGCTGACAGTGGACGATGTCAGTGACACAACCATCACACTGAAGTGGAGACCTCCAGAGAAGATTGGTGCAGGAGGACTAGATGGCTACATCGTGGAATATGCAAAGGAGGGTTGTAAGTGTTACACTCCTGTCAGTCCTCAATGTTCTAAGGATCTGAAGAATGAACTGTCTGGTCTGGACACTCTCTGGGTTTACACTTATGTTACAGGAATTTTTTGTCCCTGGAAATGCCCCCCCCCCCAGTGACATCCTATACCATGACTGCCTCCTTTTCCTCCATCCAATTAGATTTGCTTTGTGTAATTATTTGTAAAGTGATAGAAAGATATGATGTCATCTATATATCATAGATACTATAATGATTTTAATAATTCTTTAACAAGAGAGCCCTAGACTTTAATCTTAAAGCCAGTGACAGCCCAATTTTTTTTCGTTTTGGATATAGTATGGAAATGTTTGAAACCCATGTGTACTTTTTTATGCTGTCTGTGTCCCCACGAGGAAGGTCTTCCTTTTATTTTTTCATAGTGACCATTGTCATGGGACAAAAAGTGATGGGAAATACAAAGCTGTGTAATTGTCACTGGAAGGAATGGAAAATTATGAGAAATCTTTCAATGTGAACATCTGATTCAGTCTAAACATTGGGGTGATTCCCTCTCACATGATTTTGCTATTGTATACAGAACAGGAAGTGAAAAGAAATCCCCCCGAACAAATGGGACCCAAAAACAAAAGAAGACAGGCGTTTTAACTAATCTGTACTCAAAGATTTTTTTTTAAAGTTTAGGATAGAGTATAGATATACTTTAAAAGCAATTCTCGAATGGAATTCCAACAAACCCTGTGGCTCCTCTAGAGCAGCAGTTGTCAACTTATGAGCTAAAGGGGGTTTCAAATGCATCCCCTGACATCACCAAAGGGCTGCACATAATGTTGAAAATATGTAATGCCTGAGACGAGTATGAAAAACTGCAGACCTAATACAGGAAAGGAGGGTCAGAGAGTGTTGACATGTTACATTTTTGGCTGGGATATACTGCAGAAGACAATACCAAACTGGGAACATGTTACATGAGGCTAGTAGAGATCAATGCTATTACCCTGATCAATGTCCCCACTACAGACTTCTAAGGTCTGATGTCTGCACATCATATACCAAAGGGCTGCATGTGGCACTTAGGCCTCAGGTTGGGCCCCAGGGCTCTAGAGTCTAGCAGGGGTGACCAAACTACGGCCCTCCAGCTGTTGCAGAACTACAAGTCCCATGAGGCATTGTAAAACTATAACATTCACAGACATAACCAGGCATGATGGGAATTGTAGTTCCAGAACAACTGGAGGGCCATAGTGTGGACACCCCTGGTAGAGGTTCCTTGAGCTGTGACTGATTGATCTCCCATTTTATGGTTCCGGGACCAACACCACTTGGCAAAGTAATCAGCATGACACCAATGATCTTTTTAGCTGTCTGTAAGTGAGGTATTCTTCCCACTGACCACCACTGTGAGGAGCATTCCTACTACTGACCACCAATGTGGTCTGACCACTGACCACTACTAATCATCAATGTAAGGGGACATTCTTCCTTCTGATCACCAAATTAAAGGCATTCTTCCCACTGACCACCAATGTCAGGGGACATTCCTTCCTCCTACTGAACACCAGTATAAGAATTATTCTTCTCACTGACCACCAATGTCAGGGGACATTCCTTCCTCCTACTGAACACCAGTATAAGAATTATTCTCCTCACTGACCACCAATGTCAGGGGACATTCCTTCCTCCTACTGAACACCAGTATAAGGATTATTCTTCTCACTGACCACCAATGTAAGGGGACATTCCTTCCTCCTACTGAACACCAGTATAAGAATTATTCTCCTCACTGACCACCAATGTAAAGAGCATTCTTCCCATTGACAGCCAATGTAAGAGGACATTCTTCCCACTGATCACCAATGTGGGGGGACATTCTTCCTACTAACCACTAATATAGGGAGGGGCATTTTCACACCAAATGCATTGGTTTCAGTACGGATTCCCTGAGAAAAATATTTCAGGGTTTGCTCTGGGGGAAAAAGTATGAGAAAGGCTGTTTCAAATGAGAATATGTAGACTATTACTGCTGCTGGATACTTAAAATGATCATTGTGGTAACCCTTTTGACTTTTAATAAGTATTCAGATCAGAAGTTTTGATTTCTCTCTGAGACACAGAACATGAACACAGATTAGAAAGTCAAAGTACTGCTGAGCCAAGCAACTAGCAGTAGTCAACCATGGAGGCCTCCATCTTTCTCAGAATCGAAATCTAAAACTTTTTTTTATATAAAGTAGGGATTTTTTTGTTATATGTGTACCATTGAGGATATTTTCCTTACATCCTGTCTTAAGACTCTCATAAGAGAAAAGATATCTTAAGGGTGTATTTAATAAAAAAAAGAGCACTTTTTGCACTGCGGCACTGCGGCGCTTTAACTGACAATTGCGCGATCCCCACAAATAGAGCTTTCTTTTGGTGGTATTTGATCCCCTCTGCGTCATTTCTGATCACCGCTATAAACAAAAGAAGAGCGACCATTTTGCAAAAAAAAAGAGCAACAATTTTGAAAAAAAAAAAACAATATTTTTTACTTTTTGCTATAATACAAATCCAAAAAAAATATATATAAAAAAACAATTGTATTCATGAGTTTTGGCTGATGTATATACTTCCTCATATTTGCGGTAAAAAAAAAAAATTGTGATCGGCGTTTATTGATCGGTTTGCGCAAAAGTTGCCGCATTTACAAACCATGAGAATTCATTTATGGCATTTTTACTTTTTTTTTTTTTTTACTAGTAATGGCGGCGATCTGCGATTTTTATCGGGACTGTGATATTGCAGCGGACATGTCGAACATATTTGACATTTTTTTTGGGACCAATGACATTTATACAGCGATCAGAAATGTAAATATCCACTGATGTAAATGTCATTGGCAGTGAAGGGGTTAACCTGCAGGGGGTGATCTAGGGGTTAACTGTGTTCCCTAGGCGTGTTCTACCTGTCAGGGGGGTGGGCTGCCAGGGGCATAAGAGATCTAACTGATCCCAGTGACAGGGATCAGTAGATCTCTGTTATGCCACCTGACAGAACGGGAAACCCCCATGTTTACATCGGCGGTTCCCTGTTTTTTTTCTCTGCCAGGTCATAGCGGGTAGCCGGCGGACCCGTGGTCACACTGCTGCAGAGTGCGGTGGGCACAAGCGAGCCGCCATTTATATATACGGCGATTCGCGCTACAGTGCCAGTCTGTAGCAGTAAATGTACGCAAGACGGTTGGGAAGTGGCTAAAGCGGAGTTCCACCCAAAAGTGGAACTTCTGCTGGTTGGATTGTTTCTGGGTCGAATGTTCCTCATTAATATAGTAATCAAAGAAATACTACATTATGACCACAAAGGGGAGCTGATGGTCATAGTAAATTTGTCTTTATTTCTTATAATTACTAGCCCCATCTAGTGGCCGTAGTGCAGTATTTTCTTGATTCACTCTTTTCTGCATGAGGAATACCATTTGACCCAAAAACAAATTAGTCTAATAACATTTGTTTTGGTCCTAATTCACGCAGAACAAATATACATGCAGGTTTTACATATAACTACAAATAACTGCAACTCTTTATAAATACACCCTTGGGCAATTGTCACAGAAACAGGTGTCCACATTGGATGGGGTGGAACATAAACAACGACAGCAAGACCTAGCAGAGGTTCTAACCCACCACCACTCTACCAAAATGTAACAAAAAATTGCCTTTGGATACACTTTAATCTAGGTCTGGTTAGAATTTATTCGTTTTCATGGTGGCTGATTTGTGAGTGACAGCGCAAAGATCTGGAAAATAGACAGTGATGGATTTAGTGTCTGTCATCGTTGGCACACTTATGTGCTCCTTATGTAGGCACAGGATCATCCCAGACTGTCCCTGACACTAGAGATCAGATTAGAAGCTTATCCTTTTCAGTTCTTCCATGCCTCTTCATAACTGGGTCCTTGCCATCGTAAGCACTCCGGCCTGATTATAGTCTCCTGGGACCCAGGATGGATGCCAAGGATGAACACTAATATAATCCAGGCTCACTATTCCTGTTATTATTAATCAGGTGCTACCAGAGCCCCTCACCAAGTATCCATTTACTGATGGCCACCACCCAACTGATAATGATTTCAAAAGATTTGGGCAGGATGTTTGCTGGGCTATATCACCAAAACCCTAGCATCTGTCCGTGGTCCTTTAAGCCTGGTGAAGCACACAGAATGTGCCCGTGTGCCCAAAAAGCTACTAGTAGGATTTACAGTACACTTTACTGGAGGGTGCCACCACCTATCTTCTTGTACCATCTGTAATAAAATAAAATGACTCAGAGAACCCGGTATCTGATATCCTGGCTGCAGGCATTGGGTTGAAGCATCAAGCGCTCGCCAGATGTATGAAGAAATGAAGGAGTGTGTGCATTCTTGGCGGATGCGTAGATCTTATTTATAAACATTACCCTCTCCGCTGTGTTGATAAGCCCAAAGCAATTTGCCAACACATGCATTAATGTGCCAGCTCTGATCAAGCCAGTTGTCGGGTATTTTTATACAGTGTGCTCTGCAGTGCTGGCATTCTTTCAGCTTTGTGCAGCTAGAAAGTGCAGAGCACGGAGGGCACAGTACAATCTATTGAACTCTATGCACAGCAGTGCATTGTGATGTTATAGCATGCCTAAAGGCACTGCACTGTGCAGTGCAAAAATTCAGCATGTCCTATTCAGTGCACACCAATGCAACATGTTGGTATTAACTGAAGCAATAGGATAAGGCAAATTGCCCAATAGGCTGGTGTGAATGATCCCTAAGCCATAGCCTCATAACTGCGTCTAGGTAAGGTTGCTTCAGAGCTTAGTAAATGAGCTGAAGCTCTGCTGATTTCTATCATCCAATCATGTGCAAGCAAAAATGCTGTTATTTTTTTTTTTATTTCCCTGGCACATGATTGGGAATTCTTTGCAAAGTGCAGCTTTACCCCATTTACTAAATTCAGGAGCAACTGCACTTGCAGAGTGCACAATCTATGTGGCCTAAGTAAATCAACCCCTATCTGCGGTGGGCGGTTCGGAGCATTAAAACTGCGGCTCAATCTGCTTTTACTGCCAGCTTGGCTGCCCTTGTGAATAAACCCTTAGGGAGCGTTAGAACTGCTGTCAGGCCACTAGGGAGATTTCCCTTTATTTCCTGTTCTATAGGCTCAGCAGAAAACCAGTGGATATCTTTACAATGTAAGGGCTTGTTCACTCTAGCGGTTGGGGACTGTGAAACCCCACAGTTGAGCCAAGCTTTTACCCCTTATGGGGTTGATTTACTAGGGTCAAAAAGGACTGGGCAATTTGCAAAGTGCAGTTGCACTCTGCAAGAGCAGTTGCTGGAGAGCTTAGTAAATGAGCAGAAGCTTTGCTGACTTTCATCATCCAATCATGTGCAAGCAAAAATGCTGTTTTTTATTTCCCTTGCATGTGCTTAGGTATTCTTTGTAAAGTGAAACTTTACTTCATTTACTAAGCTCTGGAGCAATTGCACTTTGCAAAGTGCACAGACTTTTCTGAATAAACCCTTAGGAAGCGTTAGAACTGCTGTCAGACCATTAGGGAGATTTCCCTTTATTTCCTGTCCTATAGGCTCAGCAGAAAACCAGTGGATATCTTTACAATGTAAGGACTTGTTCATTCTAGTGGTTGAGGGCTGTAAGACCCTGCGGTTGAACCACACTTTTACTGCCCCAACCACAACCCCCTTAAGTCACAGAGACAACACCTTGGGGTATACACATGTGACAGCTGCGATGGTTTGCTTTGCGACTGCAGGAGGGATTAGACCCCCGCTTTCGGCGGGCATATCACCCGATGAACGTGTCCCATTCAAGTGAGTGGGGCTGCTCTGCAAGCGCTCCACCACTGCGTTCAAAGCACATGGTTATGGCATGCTGGTGCAGGGTTCAAGGGGTTAAAGCAGACAGTGGAGAGGCAATACAATGCCCCCTTGCTGCCTGTCAAATGCTCTCTGAAGAGCGATCTGAACATGGTCTATGGGAAAGCAGATGTAAAGGGACATGTGTCCATTCATATCCGACTATCTCTGAGTCCATCTAGGTGGAAAATAGTTTCCGTCCTTTTCTTGTTTTGTCGGACCTAACCGTGGTGGGAGGTAAACCATGAAAAAGAGGAGCATTCCCATGTTCATCTGCCTACCCATAAACCTAACATGGGTCCATTGAGCTCAGGAAGGGAAAAAAAACATAGTACACAGATGTCACAAAAGCAGCCTGGGGTCTGCTCACAGATTCACAACTGACTGGAACCGACACCAATAATCTGAAAGAACCCTTAGACAGCTGTCATGGGAACAAGTGTCCGCATTGGAACATCTCCCCTTTATTCCTGTTCTGGTGACAACTCAAATTTTTAGGTTGATTCTCACTTCCTTTTCTGGTGACACTGGTGATCAGGGCAATATCACCCTAATGGGGACACAGCAATAAAAACCTAACAGAGGTTCCATCCCCTTAGGCCTCATTTACACTGCTGCTGGTAAACGGACCTTTGGGGCAGTTGGGCATTTTTTTCAGCTGCCCCTGAACTTTCCTCTATGTTATCAGTACATTTACACAGGGTCGTTTAAGGTCGTTTCCAGGCAGTTGAGTTTAAAGGCTTTTTTTGGAATGCAAAAAAATGGGTTCAGACGCCAGTTCAGAGGCATTTGAAATGCTAAACAGCTTGTAAACGTGCCTAAACGCGGTAACTCGCGTCTAGAACTGTTTCGTTTACAGGCATTTCCATCCTAAAAAAAAAAAATGTTTTTTTTTTAAAACGCTCCTAGACGCAAACGTGGCTAAACGCGGTAAACCGGCCGTTTTAGACGCCGGCTTCTAGCTGTCAAAAAAAATCGTTCAGGGGAGGATGATGTTTCGCCTTTAGTTATTCTTTAACTAGAATCTGCATACAGTGGGCTACAGCACAGTATACACCATCATTACCATTTGCATTGCTTTACTACCTAAGCCTATATTTATTATAGACATATTTATGTTATATATGCTGCATTATGAGGCCAGTTTATAAAAAGGAGCAGCAGCAATAATACATCAACCAATCAGTGAGCTGCAAATAAACTCTGACTGGTTGATTTGGGTAATTATGGGTATATGGGATTTACTCCTTCTGAATATACTGGTTGCCTGGCTGCTTTTAGCATTGGCACTTCAGAATCCTAGGCCTAGGACAAGTATGGTTGGAGAAAATAGGTCATTTCCTGAGTTCTCTACTTGTCAATGTTTTAGAAGGAATTGAAGTAAAAGCAGCCATGCTATTGGCATTTTAAAAGAGGATTACATGTGTCTTTCCTGGCAGGCTTCCTTTAAAAATGAATTACAGGTATAGATATTTTTACATAGTTACAGTGAGGGAAAAAAAGAGTATTTGATCCCCTGCTGATTTTGTAAGTTTGCCCACTGACAAAGAAATGATCAGTCTATAATTTCAATGGTTTATTTTAACAGTGAGAGACAGAATAGCAACAAAAATATCCATAAAACCGCATTTCAAAAAAGTTATAAATTGATTTGCATTTCAATGAGTGAAATAAATATCTGACCCGCAAAAGATGGCTTAGTACTTGGTGGCAAAATCCTTGTTGGCAATCTCAGAGGTCAGATGTTTCTTGTAGTTGGCCACCAGGTTTGCACAGATCTCAGGAGGGATTTTGTCCCACTCCTCTATGCAGATCCTCTCCAAGTCATTAAGGTTTTGAGGCTGACGTTTGGTAACTCGAACTTTCAGTTCCCTCCACATATTTTATATGGGATTAAGGTCTGGAGACTGGCCAGGCCACTCCAGGACCTTAATGTGCTTCTTCTTGAGCCACTCCTTTGTTGCCTTGGCTGTGTGTTTTGGGTCATTGTCATGCTGGAATACCTATCCACAAGCTATTTTAAATGCCCTGGCTGAGGGAAGGAGGTTCTCACCCAAGATTTGACGGTACATGGCCCTCTCCATCATCCCTTTGATGTGGTGAAGTTGTCCTGTCCCCTTAGCAGAAAAATACCCCCAAAGCATAATGTTTCCACCTCCATGTATGACGGTGGGGATGGTGTTCTTGGGCTCATGGGCAGCATTCATCCTCTTCCAAACAGGGTGAGTTGAGTTGATGCCAAAGAGCTTGATTTTGGTCTCAAATGACCACAACACTTTCACGCAGTTCTCCTCTGAATCATTCAGATGTTCATTAGCAAACTTCAGGTGGGCCTGCACATGTGCTTTCTTGAGCAGGGGGGCCTAGCAGGTGCTGCAGGATTTCAGTCCTTTGTGGCGTAATGTGTTACCAAATGTTTTCATGGTGACTATGGTCCCAGCTACCTTGAGATCATTGACAAGGTTCTCCCGTGTAGTTCTGAGCTGATTCATTACCGTTCTCATGATCATTGGAACCCCACGAGGTGAGATCTTGCATTAAGCCCCAGACTGAGGGAGATTGACAGTTATTTTGTGTTTCTTCCATTTGCGAATAATCGCATCAGCTGTTGTCACCCTCTCACCAAGCTGCTTGGCGATGGTCTTGTAGCCCATTCCAGCCTTGTGTAGGTATACAATATTCTCCCTGACATCCTTGGACAGCTCTTTGGTCTTGGCCATGGTGGAGAGATTGGAATCTGATTGATTGCTTCTGTGGACAGCTGTCTTTTATACAGGTAACAAGCTGAGATTAGGAGCACTCCCTTTAAGAGCCGGTTCACACTGAGGCGGCACGACTTGCAGGGCTAAGCAAGTCGCCCGGTTCGAGGCTACCTCAGCGCGGCTTGCAAGGAGACTTCTTTACATAGAAGTCAATGCAAGTCGCGCTGAGGTCACCCCGAAAATAGTGCAGGAACCTTTTTCTAAGTCGGAGCGACCTGAGTCGCTCCTATTAGAACAGTTCCATTGCACTGCATGGGGACGACTTGTCAGGCGACTTGAGTCGCCTGGCAAGTCGCCTCAGTGTGAACCGGCTCTAAGAGATCTCTGCTCATTACCTGTATAGAAGACACCTGGGAGGCAGAAATCTTGCTGATTGATAGGGGATCAAATATTTATTTCACTCATTAACCACTTGCCGACCGCCGATCGTCAATTGACGGCGGCAAAGTGGCTCGTTCCCGCAAATCGCCGTCATACGACGGCGGCTGCGGGAACGTGTATAGTGAGCGCCCGCGCGCTCACTGTGTCCAGGGGGGGCCAGGGAGCGGGTGCGGCGGCTTCGATTGCCGCCGGCCACCCGCGATGCCCCCCCCGGAGCGAATGAGCGGAGGTCCGTGTATGTAAACACGGACCTCCGCTCTGTGTGAGGGGGAAGGGCTGTGATCACAGCCTTCCTGTACGTGAAGGCTGTAACCACTTCCCTTCCCCAGATAGGCAGTCCCCCATACAGTTAGAACACGCCCAGGGAACATAGTTAACCCTTAGCGCGCCCCCTGCAGGTTAACCCCTTCACTGCCAATGACATTTACACAGTAATCAGTGCATTTTTATAGCACTGATCGCTGTATAA
>BLSH010395942.1:213998-231636 GCA_018402905.1 Glandirana rugosa
TGTGAAATCCCGTCCCCTCCGGGTAGGTAACTCCCGCGTTCCCGTGAGGGGGGTGTGGGTACGCAGGTCGGGGCCCTTGCGCCCTCAATGGATGGGCCTCCCCTGCCCTAAAGTGTTTTGTAATACAACAGAAAATACAGCCAACAAAAATTAAACAAAGTTTAACTTTTTTTCAGGTTCCTCTTTGCCCATGTCAACTCTAACCAGATATGTATACAGGTATAGTAAAATATAAAAAGTCACTTGGGTTTGCTGGATGAATATACAGTATATATATATATATATATATATACATATACACAGTATCTCACAAAAGTGAGTACACCCCTCATATTTTTGTAAATATTTTATTCTATCTTTTCATGTGACAACACTGAAGAAATGACACTTTGCTACAATGTAAAGTAGTGAGTGTACAGCTTCTATAACAGTGTAAATGTGTGAGTACACCCCTAAATGAAGATGTTCAAATTGGGCCCAATTAGCCATTTTCCCTCCCTAGTGTCATGTGACTCGTTAGTGTTAGAAGGTCTCAGGTGGGAATGGGGATCAGGTGTGTTAAATTTGGTGTAATTGCTCTCACGCTCTCATGCTGATCACTGGACGTTCAACAAGTGAGTACACTCCTAAGTGAAAATGTCCAAAGTGTCAATATATTGTGTGGCTACCATTATTTTCCAGCACTGCCTTAACCCTCTTGGGCATGGCGTTCACCAGAGCTTCACAGGTTGCCACCGAAATCCTCTTCCACTCCTCCATTACGACATCATGGAGCTGGTGGATGTTAGAGATCTTGTGTTTCTCCACCTTCCATTTGAGGATGCCCCACAGATGCTCACCAGCTGAATCAAATAAGTTTATCTTGGTCTCATCAGACCAAAGGACATGGTTCCAGTAATCCATGTCCTTAGTCTGCTTGTCTTCAGCAAACTGTGCATCATCTTTAGAAGAGGCTTCCTTCTGGGATGACAGTCATGCAGACCAATTTGATGCAGTGTGCGGCGTATGGTCTGAGCACTGACAGGCTGACCTCTCATCCCTTCAACCTCTGCAGCAATGCTGGCAGCACTCGTAAGTCTATTTACCAAAGACAACCTCTGGATATGACATTGAGCATGTGCTTTCAACTTCTTTGGTCCACCATGGCGAGGCCTGTTCTTAGTGGAATCTGTCCTGTTAAACCACTGTATGGTCTTGGCCACCATGCTGCAGCTCAGTTTCAGATTCTTGGCAATCTTCTTATAGCCTAGGCCATCTTTATGTAGAGCAACAACTCTTTTTTTCAGATCCTCAGAGAGTTCTTTACCATGAGGTGCCATGTTGAACTTCCAGTGACCAGTATGAGAGAGTGAGAGCAATCACACCAAATTTAACACACCTGCTCCCCATTCCCACCTGAGACCTTGTAACACTAACGAGTCACATGACACCAGGGAGGGAAAATGGCTAATTGGGCCCAATTTGAACATCTTCACTTAGGGGTGCACTCACTTTTGTTGAGGGGACAGCAAATTTACACTGTTATACAAGCTGTACACTCACTACTTTACATTGTAGCAAAGTGTCATTTCTTCAGTGTTGTCACATGAAAAGATATAATAAAATATGTACAACAATGTGAGGGTGTGTACTAACTTTTGTGAGATACTGTAAATCCATTTGTGGCAAAACTTGAAAATTGCTGTTCACAGACGCTCTCCATCCCACCTGACAGAGCTTGAGTTATTTTTCAAAGAAGAATGAGCAAAAATGTCCTCTCTAGATGTGCAAAGCTGGCAGAGACATCCCCAAAAAGACTTGCAGCTGTAATTGCAGTGAAAGGCGGTTGTACAAAGTATTGACTCAGAGGGGCTGAATACGAATGCACGCCAGGCTTTACAGAAATTTATTTGTAAAAAAATTTGAAAACCATTTATCATTTTTCTTCCACTTCACAATTATGTGCCACTTTGTGTTGGTCTATCACATAAAATCCCAATAAAATACATTTACGTTTCTGGTTGTAACATGACAAAATGTGGAACATTTCAAGGGGTATGAATACTTTTTCAAGGCACTGTATATGCACATCACTCTTTTGGTGAAACCGATGAATACAATTGTATCATGGGTCTTTTTTGTGGAATTTTGTATGATATATTAATATATTTTTAGATTTAATTGAATTCATTTTATAACTGTTGTGCCACAAAAATGCCATCTTTTGCAATACAATATTAGAAATGTTTATGTAGATGTTTGCCTGGAATTTAGCTTTAAAACAAACCTGTCATGAGAGAAATGGGTATGGGCATGCCATTACTAACCTCCTTCTGAAAGTCCAGTTGCCTGGAGGTTAGATTATCAACCCTGAGCAAGTATACAGATCAGGTTGGAGAAACGGTAAAAATCCTTATATCTCATACTTGCCCCAAATTAGTGACCTAAAGTACTGAATCCAGAGGACCAGCATGACTTTTTGAGGCAATTGCCATTTTGAGAAGAAGGTCAGCAATATCAGCCTGTGTGTTTCCATTATGACTGGTTTAATTACACAACAATCTATACTTATCATTTCTACAGACCAACATCCCCAATGTCAAAAACAGTAAAATAAGCACAAGATGAGCAGGAGACGAAGCAATAATTATAGAACAAGTTATACTGTCATAGGTTTTAATTAATACACTAAGGGATTTATTCACACAGTCATTACTGAATTATAATTCCCACCTTTAATTAATAGGACAGTAACACCAAGTGTGAGCTGACATGTTTATGTGATGGTCATTTTGATATAAAAATGCAAACAGTGTCATAGAGCTGAAATTGTTATTCAGGATTTGGGATGATCTCCCCCTTCCCGGAACAAAGGAAAGTCTTCCCTCTGGCCTTCACATTATACATTTCTTTTCCCGAGAGAGATCACACCGTGAAGCAATGGTTGTCATAGGGTTTCACCTTATGTTTCCATTGAAGCCCTCTGCAATAATTTCTACATCGTATCTTGGGTCCTGTGTTTTACATTACCTAGCCCATGAATGAAACTAATCTAGTCTTTGTTCCACCAAAAGAAAATATATCCAGTGTAGGTACATAAGGGCATATTAGCTTGCTAATCATATGCTTTTTTTTCCCCTTCCTTTCCCCAGGCACTGAATATAAACCTCCCAATTACAAGGAGCATGAATTTGGGGAGGCCCCCAAGTTTACACATCCACTTGTGAACCGCTCCGTAGTTGCAGGATACAATGCGACTCTCAGCTGTTCTATACGTGGGACACCCAAGGTAAGAGCTTTGTCTTGTTTATGTACAGTACATACTCAGACTTGAATACCAAAGGCTTATATATTGATTGAATAATATATGCACAAATGTACTATATTTCCTATAGCAAAAACATTTTGGCTTTTATCAAGTAGAACAGGGTTTCTGTTTCAATAGTTTTTTTTAGTTTTACAAAATAGAGTAATACAACATAGTAAGTGTTTTTACATTGTAGACTATCAAGAATGGTAAAAGTATGCAGTAGTCTCAAAATCGAGAGATGCCAGTATAGTCCCACATCTCCATCTGGTAGCACTCACTACCGTTGAGCTATCCGGAAACAGTCCACAGTTGCAATAACGACCAGTCTTGACTGAAAAGGAAAAGAAAACATGCAAATAAAAAGGGGGGAAAACAAACAAATGAACTACAATGAGGACCACCTGAGGCTCTATGCAGAGGAGATACAAGCAAGGAGAGTTTGGTCATGGGACTTTGAATGAGGCATGTCACTTAGAGAGACAAAAAGGTATAAGGTGTATAAAAATATATTTTAGTTTATTTTCTTAACACACCGAAGTGGTTTACACTTGGAATGACATATTAAAAACAATGAACCGACCAACAAGGGACGAAAAAGGAGCTGGCATAACAAACTGAAGTAAAAATTCATGAATATACATACATACTGAATAAAAGTATACATCAACGAGTACATGTTGGATTATGGGGGAATCAAATGTTCTGAGCATTGAATAACTCTACGAGTTTCGTGGCGTTATAGCCACTCGTCAGGAGTGCAATGCCATGTATATCTGTAACTGTAGAAATAAATAAGAAGGTATATTTGTCAGCCTTGTGTTGCAGTGTAAAAAAAATTACTGTTAGGAGGGGGGGATTTTTTGGTTACTTACATGTCAGCTCAACAAAGATGGTGTGGCCTGCAAGGAAAATGGGGGAGCGCCATACCAATGTCTGGCCCGGGCTGAGGTGAGGAAAGTCCCGTCCTAAATGAGGGAACAGTCAGGGCGATGGCCATGTAATATAATCCAAATAAGGCATAGAAGCATAGGCTAAAACCTCCAGTCCAATCTAGTCTGAAATGTATCAAGACATAAAGGAGTATATAAGTATAAATGTATATATAGAATAAATACATATAGTGTGGATTGAATATTATAAAGGCTGGGAGGGAGGAGAGTCCATGCAAGCCACCAAGAGCAAAGAAGTGTGGATAAAAAAGGACATGCCTCATTCAAAGTCCCATGACCAAACTCTCCTTGCTTGTATGTAATTAGGGATGGAGGCATGTCACTGGGGTTGTGACGGGTCACATTTTCTCTATTTTATGCAGAGGAGATAGGTCGGCTTGCACCTGTCCTTCAACCGTATAGTCCAGCAAGTATGAACCTTTTCCAGGAGTCTTCCAGAAGCGAGGGACTAACCCAGGGGTACAAACCCAGAGTGTTCCCATCAAGTATATTATTAACAATGTAAATTCTAAGATATATATCAGATTTCGTACTGTGATGTAACGTATATGATAAACAATTGATAGGACCAAAAGTCAGGATATAGGGCCCGGCATGTGAAATGTCCGTCCAGGGATCCAGGAGTCCAACGCCATTTTGTCAAGATCACCTTTAGGTATTTGCTACCTGTAAATAAGAGAGCCAGGGGTTCCATATTTTTTCAAATAGTGGTTGTTTATCCCTTAAGACACTCACCATCTTATTGTTAAGCATAATCCAGGTCGGCTTACGCTTCAGCATGGCGAGATCCACCATCGGACCTTTCCATGCAGTGGCTATTACAATTTTGGTCACCAAAAACATAAAATAAATCAGAGTTTGTGTGTGTCTGGGGATATTTTCAGCTGGTAAATTTAACGATATTGACCATGGTTACAGAATAAAACTAATGAATAAACCTGCATTCAGAAGCATCTGACTTTAGGACAGATACACCAAATGTGAAGGGTTGTTCCCACCTGACCACAACCCCAGAAACAGGAGAATGGAGCGCCCAGGTAAATGTTTGTGAGTTGTTCAGGTACTAAGTAAGAATGGTCTTTTTCAGGTAGGGTTCCAGCAGATGTTGCTAGGGGTTTCTTGAGCAATGAAAATTTCTGCTTCTCAGAAAGGTTTCCACTGGACCATTGATCTTTTCAGCTATCTGTTAGGGGATACGTCTTCCCAATGTCCACAAGTGTGAGGAGCATTCTTCCAACTGACCGTCACACTGATGTATCATGAGTTGTAGATATAGTAATTTTTAGCAGGGGTTCCCTGAGACAGGAAAGTTATTTCAAGGGTTCCTCCAAGTTAAAAAGGTTGAGAAAGGCTGTAGTAGAAGATACTGAAACTGTTCTGTAATGTTGAAGATTCACAGCTGACCAAGCCACTTCTTCACTTCTTAGAGTGTCAGGAACAATCTTTATTTTGTAAGTTATACTGAGGGCCGAATTTACTGTCAAGCACATTAATCATATCCTATAGGCTGCAGAGACAAAGAGGCAGCTTTTCCCTGTATTAATTGGCTGATCCCCATCATCACTGGGAGCAGCCATCTCGTGTAAGGCTATTTACTCAGGATTACAATATTCTGAGTCAGGTTAGGACAAGGAAAAAAGGTGATCCAACAGAAGGGTGTTACTTAGGGTGCCAAAACTTGTGTCTTCAAGCTCCAGTGATGGACATCTAACCCTGATGGTACTATACAAGAAAAGTATTGTATTGGAAAGGAGTGAAGTTTCTGGGTGGATAAGGAAATCATGTCTTCTGTGAAGTGGCTTAGATACGTTGAAATTGTGTTTATGATTTATGGTAAAAATGAGCACAACAACACTGTGCCAATTAGTGGTGGAAAGTGTGTGCTGCGGCATTGGACAAGGCTTGTGCATACCCAATCAATCTATGACTGTGTCTTCACGTACGTTCATTAGCTGTAGGCAATTACTTAAAAAACTAGGTTACAGGTATGATGGGGGGAAGTTAGATTTTTTGGTCTTTAACCTCCCTACATTGTTTTGCATAGAAATTTGGCGTTTTATATTGTAGGCCTGTAATTCTTAGGAATAACTCACTTAAATCTGTCCAAACAAGAGTCTAGTAGACATCCCGGGTATGATGAAGTTTGAAACAAGAAATCATAAATTATAATATAATAAATAACTATAAATAATTATCAAAAATAATAATATAATAGTAATGTAAAATAAAATGTATTCAATAATGTAATTAAATCAAAAACACTGAAATTTGCAGAATTGTCGCTGTCGTCACTTTCAGTGTCTGATGATAAATTTCCCCAAAAATCAGTATCACTCAATTCTGCAAATGATTCTTATTTACTATCACTGTTTACTAGCCGATCAAAAACCGCTTTTGACGTAAAGGGACACTTTTTGGTTGCCATGGACATTCTCAAGTTTCCAGGCAGGAAGAATGGCATATATAATATAAAAGTGCATGCAGGGCACTGGGCAAACCACTAGGGACAAAGGGGATGTGAAATGATTTCATACAGCAATGGAATCTATAAGATTACAGTGTACTGTATACATGCTGTGTGTTTCACTTTTTGAATTTGCCGCCGGTCTCTGCCCCCGTGCAACGCTCGCAGGGAACGGAGCCCGGCACACAGAGGCATCGGGCGGAGGACACAGCCCACAGACACAGTGGGAGGACATCGCTGGATCCAGGGGACAAGGTGAGTAACGCTGCCTGGATCCAGCGATGCAATCCCGAGTGTGGCTTGGGGTTACCGCTCTTGGTACAGAAAATTCACTCCGAGCCACACTCGGGAATACCGCCAGGGGGGTTAATTAGGGTAGGAGCATGGCTGTCCTGGAATTGCTGCTTCTTGTCAGCCGAGATGCTGTGAACATCTTGCACAGATGTTCAATTATGAACTGTAATAGAAAAGTGTAACTAGGAGGAGATGCCAGAGCAGACCCAGAACACAGAAGGGTATTGTGACCTCCCCAGGAAGTATCCTCCACAAGGATATGTGTCAAAGACTGGGCAAAGAGAAGCTTAGACTAGTGTATCCAACCAAGGACTGAAAAGCCAAAATAATAATTAATGCAATGATATATATTTTATATACAGTATCTCACAAAAGTGAGTACAGCCCTCACATTTTTGTAAATATTTTATTATATCTTTTCATGTGACAACACTGAAGAAATTACACTTTGCTGCAATGTAGTAGTGAGTATACAGCTTGTATAACAGTGTAAATTTGCTGTCCCCTCAAAATAACTCAACACAGCCATTAATGTCTAAACCGCTGGCAACAAAAGTGAGTTCACCCCTCAGTGAAAATGTGCAAATTGGGCCCAGTTAGCCATTTTCCCTCCCCGGTGTCATGTGACTCGTTAGTGTTAGAAGGTCTCAGGTGTGAATGGGAAGCAGGTGTGTTCAATTTGGTGTTATCGCTCTCACTCTCTCATACTGGTCACTGGAGGTTCAATATGGCACCTCATGGCAAAGAACTTTCTGAGGATCTGAAAAAAATAATTATTGCTCTACATAAAGATGGCTTAGGCTATAAGAAGATTGCCAAGACCCTGGAACTGAGCTGCAGCACAGTGGTCAAGACCATACAGCAGTTTAACAGGACAGGGTCCACTCAGAACAGGCATCGAACTCGTCATGGTCGACAAAAGAAGTTGAGTGCTTGTGCTCAGTGTCATATCCAGAGGTTGTCTTTGGGAAATAGACGTATGAGTGCTGCCAGCATTGCTGCAGAGGTTTAAGGGGTGGGGGATCAGCCTGTCAGTGCTCAGACCATACGCTGCACACTGCATCAAATTGGTTGGCATGGCTGTCGTACCAGAAGGAAGCCTCTTCTAAAGATGATGCACAAGAAAGCCCGCAGTTTGCTGAAGACAAGCAGACTAAGGACATGGATTATAGGAACCATGTCCTGTGGTGTGATGAGACCAAGATAAACTTATTTGATTCAGCTGGTGAGCATCTGTGGGGCATCCTCAAATGGAAGGCAGAGGAGCGCAAGGTCTCTAATACCCACCAGCTCCGTGATGTCACCGAAGAGGACTTTGGTGTCCTGTGGTCTGATGAGACCAAGATAAATTTATTTGGTTCAGATGGTGTCAAGCGTGTGTGGCGGCAAAAAGGTGAGGAGTACAAAGACAAGTGTTTCTTGCCTACAATCAAGCATGGTGGTGGGAGTGTCATTGTCTGTGTCTGCATGAGTGCTGCCAGCACTGGGGAGCTACAGTTCATTGAGGGAACCATGAATGCCAACATGTACTGTGACATACTGAAGCAGAGCATGATCCCCTCCCTTTGGAGACTGGGTCGCAGGGCAGTATTCCAAAATAACAACCCTAAACACACCTCCAAGATGACCACTGCCTTGCTAAAGAAGCTTAGGGTAAAGGTAATGGACTGGCCAATCATGTTTCCAGACCTAATCCCTATTGAGCATCTGTGGGGCATCCTCAAATGGAAGGTGGAGCGCAAGGTCTCTAACATCCACCAGCTCTGTGATGTCGTCATGGAGGAGTGGAAGAGGACTCCACTGGCAACCTGTGAAGCTCTGGTGAACTCCATCCCCAAGGGGGTTAAGGCAGTGCTGGAAAATAATGATGGCCACACAAAATATTGATACTTTGGACCAAATTTGGACATTTTCACTTAGGGATGTACTCACTTTTGTTGCCAGTGGTTTAGAAATGAATGGCTATGTGTTGAGTTATTTTGAGGGGACATCAAATTTACACTGTTATACAAGCTGGCAGCACTTAAATGTCTATTTCTCAAAGACAACCTCTGGATATGACACTGAATGTGTGCACTCAACTTCTTTGGTCGACCATGGTGAGGCCTGTTCTGAGTGGAACCTGTCCTGTTAAACTGCTGTATGGTCTTGACCACCGTGCTGCAGCTCAGTTTCAGGATCTTGGCAATCTTCTTATAGCTTAGGTCATATTTATGTAGAGCAACAATTACTTTTTTCAGATCCTCAGAGAGTTCCTTGCCATGAGGTGTCATGTTGAACTTCCAGTAACCAGTATGAGAGAGTGAGAGCGATAACACCAAATTGAACACACCTGCTCCCCATTCACATCTGAGACCTTGTAACACTAACGAATCACATGACACCGGGAGGGAAAAATGGCAAATTGGGCCCAATTTGGACATTTTCACTTAGGGGTGTACTCACTTTTGTTGCTAGCAGTTTAGACATGAATGGCTGCGTGTTGAGTTATTTTGAGGGGACAGCAAATTTACACTGTTATACAAGCTGTACACTCACTACTTTACATTGTAACAAAGTGTAATTTCTTCAATGTTGTCACATGAAAAGATAGAATAAAATATTTACAAAAATGTGAGGGGTGTACTCACTTTTGTGAGATACTGTATGTATATATATATATATATATATATATATATATATATATATATAAACCCATAAGTCCCAGCACTGTTTAAGAAATTGGCAAACATGTTTCTTGGTGTAGCACAATGGGTAATAGCCCTGAAGTGGCATATCCCAATTGAAAAAATAAAATCAGAGGATGAACACATTTCTAATAATGGAAAATATGGCCAGCATTACACAGGATACATTACACCAATTCCACACAAAGTGGGGCCCAGTTAAACCTAAGGAGCCAACTGTAATACCAGTCTAGCATACTTCATAACTACCACCAAGACAAGTCCCAAGCTGACAAGGGGAAAATGCATAAACGTGTGCACTTTTATATTTGCTTTCCAACCTTTTACTTATACTATTAATTTGTTTGTTTTAACTAGTCATGTTGTCGATAACACATTTTAATATTGTAGCTTGACTAGCTATCAATAAAAAAAAAACATTGGTGATTAAAATACGAAATGCTAATACAATACTATAGATAATATAATAATAATAATAAAGAGGTATTTTGATTGGGCCAGAATATCACAAAGGATGGGGTTGCAAGTGGGCCAAGAAATCTCTTGATATAAGCCTGTTAATTTCCAAAAAGTTTATTTTCCATTTCAGTTGCACTGTTCTGGGCTCCCGTGTGGGTGCAGGCCATCCTCAAATTGTCCTGTTATTTCAGACAGTTATGCTCTCCACATATTCTATACTGAATAATAAAGTTAATTGAATGCCAGAATACACAGAGCTTAGCTTTCCTTCGTATAACTGTTACATTCCCACCACCTGAATGCACCTCTATTGGTGGCTTGTTTTGGTTTTGTCAGCATTCCTATGTTAGAAGAATTCTAAGGGTTTCATTAAAAAATATGTTCATACCCTAAGAGTATTTTTGTCATTTTTTTATTCCTTTCTTTACCACTTTATAAGATCTGTAAAATAATTCTCACATTTCCTGACCTTTTCTACCATCTCTTGAATTTCTACAGCCCAAGGTTACTTGGTACAAGAACAAGATGGACCTGTCTGGAGAGGCTCGTTACAGGTCTTTCAGTAAGCAGGGAGTACTGACCCTAGAAGTGAGAAAGCCTAGCCCCTTCGATGGAGGTGTCTACTCCTGCAAAGCCGTGAATGAACTTGGAACAGCAGAGACTGAATGCAGACTGGAAGTCCGAGGTGAGTTTTAGATACATGGTCTGTATACAAGCATGGCTCCGTAAATATTCACATCAACCTGAACCATAAGACCATAAAAACCAATGGACTGGACTAAATCAAAGATCATCTTCAAGTAATATCACGTACTTCCAGTGAACTAACTACTCCTTCGCTGGAAGTGTGCTCATTTCACAGAATGTCAACCTGCCTGGTTTTGGGCAAGATTTACACTTTGATAATACCCCTTATACAAGTCAGGGCTAATATGTGAAAGAGAAATTTCATTTTAAATACAATCAACCTCACTAATCAATCTTTCTGCAATGAGAACAGTTCTTGGTGGAAGGCACCAATCAGATCCTCCAATTCATTTGCTGATATTTCTCTTGAGACATGAAAAGCAAAATGCTATTGGCTGCTTTGCCGTCAAGTGATGGGCACATGTCTTTTGTTGATACACAGAATTATCACACATTTGTCCACAAATGCAAATGCTTCAACTTAGAGGGCAACGCCCCACCCCAGAAGCAAAGCTTTTATGATCCATCAGTCACCTGTCCAATAGGTTTGGTGGTCACTTTCCTCGGTTAAGGAAACAGTGGGTGGCCTATGCTTAGTTCTGGGGTTGTGGATTAGCCCTGCGGTCAGGGAATCAGGCAAACAGTAACAAAATAAAGCAAGGGGGCAAACGTGTAGATTGCAGTATGTTAGTTATGTCACCCTAAGACAGGGAGTGCATTATTGGCAGAATCATCAGGTGAAAATAAAAAAAAAGCTTGAAAAAAAGAAAACAAATGCAGCCATCACATCTAAGGAATGGTAAGCTGCAATATATTATTACATTTTTGTTTATGGGTTTAAATACTCTTAAAATGATGCTTCATCTCAGAGAATAGGAGTCTGTATGGGTGACCATGCACTTCACCTATGCAGTCCAAGAACACCATTCCATAACACTAAACTATTAGTATATAAGGGTGCAGCGCTATAAATATAAGCACATGATATTTAGTCCATAGTTTTCAGTTGATGGATAAAGTGGGGAAGTCAACTGTGCCCGTCACCAACACGGTGACGGGCACAGTTGACTTCCCCACTTTATCCATCAACTGAAAACTATGGACTAAATATCATGTGCTTATATTTATAGCGCTGCACCCTTATATACTAATATTTTATATATTGTTGGAATTTGCAATATTGTGTCAGCAGCTTGGTTGTGTTATTGCTATTTATCCACTTTAAAGTGCAGCAGGATACCTATTAGATAACACTAAACTAATCAGATTTTTAAATAATGCATTTATTTCCATACCTGTAGGCTAATTATGCACAGAGTGAAATCTACAAATGCTTCTGATTTTCACAGCTCCTTCCTGTCCGCTTTTCTAGGAAGGACCAGGTGTTCAGACGAGTGCCCCCTAGTGGTACAAGAGTGAGCACTGTCCTTCTGAGCCTTGCACATGTGCAGCACTATCTCTTATTGCTGCATCTCTCCGTTCACAGCCGCTGGACTCATCTGCTCAGCGGAGAGCACGATGTGCATGTACAGGGCTCAGAGGGACAGCACTCACTTTTTCAACTACTAGGGGCTCTCGCTGTAACTGCTGGTCTGCCCTAGACAAGAGGACAGTGGGGAGCTGTGAAATGATCAGAAGTGTTTGAGGCTTCACTCCATGCACAAATGGCCTACAGGTATGGAAGGAGCACAAATGCATATTTTTAGATTGTTGGATTTGATGCAATTAGAATTATGAAATGGCGTTTGTGGACTGCATAGAGCATTTTGTTTTATAAAGGCGAGCCAACCCTTTAACAGTACTGTAACCAGCAAGGGACAGGTCAGGATGGGAATGGCCCTTCACGATGTTGGGGAGGAATATGACTTAAGCCTGTGGCATTGGAGTTACCCTGACAAAGCTTGTAATCTTGTAAATAATGATTTCTGTTTTCTTCCGCAGTGCCCCAGTAAACGACTGGATGGAGATTGGCAGGTTGGTATCCTGTGAGTGCTTTAAGGGGACTTTACATCACTAATTTGTCCTTACACTGTGGTGTGGTGCCAATGTTCAGTTTACAGGTAGAGGTTCCTTATAGGAACCTAAACACTAGATAGCTTCATAACGGTCTGTGTTGATGGGCTTTTGTTCAGGTCAGATGGGGTTTGCAATCCCATACAAGTCTATAGGATTGCAAAACCTGCTTGAAGCAGATCAAATGCATGGCAGAAGCAGGTCAACTGGAGATCCAATGCATCTGTCAGTGAATTCTTTATAATCTCAAATTGATGTTAAACTGATGCCATTGACACAAGCCCAATCTCACAGATATAGGCCCTAATAATTCTAACTGGAAAAATCCAGGCAGGGAGGTGTCCCGAGTGTGTTTTACAGGGGCCGTATATCCCTGATCTGTCCTTACATTGTAATATGGTACCATTGTTAACCTAGAACTAAAAGGCAAAACTTATTTTTTTTCAATTTTTGTGCAAGGGATGGTTATAACCCCTGTACGTTTTTTGCCATCCTTATACCTATTGGGTAGATTTCCCTTCACTTCATGCCCATATCCAAACAGGAAGGAAGAGCAAATCTCCCCCAAAGTGAGAGAATCCCTGTTTTGTCTCCAGGGTCACCAGAACTAGTGCCCCCAATTGGAAGATTTCCCCTTAATTCCTGTTATGGGAACAACCCAAAATGTGTGATTTCCTTCACTTTTGGCAATAACAGTAAAGAGGACAAATAGGGTAAATCTTCCTAACAGGGGCACAAGCAACAATGAAAAGCTGACGTTCAAATCCCTCTCCTCTCAATCCAAAACTGAAAAAAAGGTTTTGTCTTTAGTTATACTTTATTTTTTATGTAGAACTCCCTGCTAAAATTCTACAAGATGACTTTATTATAATTATAACTGGAGGGATTCTGGCTGGGGAATGTTCTGAGGGCGCTCTACAGGGGTCATATATCTCTGATCTGTCCTTACATTGTAGGATGTATGAATGCTCAGTTTCCATGTAGTGCTTCCCACTAGGGATGTGAACACAAGACAGATTTATTATAATTACGTATATTATTTGGGCTCTGTAGTTGTCAATGTAAAAATAACTTGTCCAGAAGCCAGGGATCACATTTCAAGGATCACGGAGAACATGTCTGCCTGCTTACTCTATGTCTTTAAATGTAAAAAGACATCTTGTGGTTCTTGGAGGTATATCTTTCCCTGTGACAGCTGGCAGCATGGCCGGATACAGGATTGTAGTCAGTGGAAGCTTGGCATCGTCACAGCTGTCAGTAGAGCTCAGCTGGGTCGTGCTATAAAGTGCCGTAACCATCACGTTTACAGGCAGGTTTTCTTGGGTCCAGGAACACAGCCGCCTTCTTGGGTTGAACACAATAATGTGAGCTGTCTACGATGGCCATAAAACATGAGATAAGGAGAGTGGTGGGAATGAATCTGCTGCATGTATTGGGTGTGAGCCATAAGCAGGTCTGGGGGGGGGGGATTTGCTCAGTATTGGGAACGCACCCTCTACTGCAGTGGTTCTCAACCCTGTTCTCAAGTACCCTTAACAGGCCGTGTTTTCAGGTTTTCCTTTATCTTGCACAGGTGCCTTAAATCAGAGTCAATGGCTTGGTATTTTGGACAGCTATTTTATCCAAGAGAAACTCCCAAAACATGGCCTGTTGGGGGTAATTGAGGACAGGGTTGAGAACCACTGCTCTACAACATCACTCAGTGATATGTTATAATGGCCAGTGACCAGGAACCCTACTGACTGCAAGAGAATTAACCTCAGCTTATTGTTAAATGACTCCAAACATTGAGTAAAAAAATATTAATTTTGTGGTAAGGGGGGTGACCAGAGCACCACATGCCTAACTGATCATATTCAAAAATACAATGATCAATTAGATGTAGAGGTATAGAGTCAGAGAGCGTATATTAAAATCATAGAATTGTCCTTTATTACATATACAAAAGAATGAAGGCCCGCATAGAGATAAGGAAATGCTGCTCACCCCAAATTATATACTGTGCAAAAAAGAAATTCGATTTTTTTTTTTTTTATGCAGCAAAGGATAAGTCAAACAAATGCACAAATTGTTATACAATTCATGATTTTATTGTTACAAGAATGAAAACCAATGTATAGCTTATAACATGACCTCTGGTAACATTGCAACCCCAATATAACACAAAAAACAGTGATAATTCTGATAGAGGCAGGTATTGACTTTTATACAAGGAATGTCCTTAGTATTGACCCCACCCTTTAGGGACGTTTGTTGGCAGGATCAATATTGAGGAAATTCCTTGTATAAGGCTTCATGCACACAGGACTTTAAAAAAAACAGCCAAAACAACGTCAGTAGCTTATTAGGGATGTTTTCAGCTTTTACCAGCGTTATATTACCGCAGTTTTTTCGCATTTTTAAAGGGCCAGAGGTTTTTTTTGGGGGGGGTTTTTTCGAGCGTTTGAACATTTTTATAGCTGAAAAACGTTCAAAAGAACCCTCTGGTCTTGGGTTTGTTTTACAGCTCAAAAACGTCACTGCTAAAAAACAGCTGACAACAGCCTATGTGTGCATGAACACATAATAAGGAGAACATGATGGGGGGTTTATTGACTGTAGAAAAAAACGTCTGCAGCTGAAAACAGCTGTGAAAAACAGTCAAAAAATGTCCTCTATCAGGGTTATCACAGTTTTTTTATGTCATATTGGGGTTGCAATAATACCAGAGCTCATATTTTAAGCTATACGTTGGTTTTAATTTGTGTAACAAAATCATGAATTTTATAACAATTTTTCTATTTGACTTATCCTTTGCCGCATAAAAAAACCTGGGGGGGGTCCAATTTATTTCTTAAAGAGGTTGTAAACCTCCAAAAAAATACCAAAGAAAAAAAAAACCTGTAAGACAAAGGCATAATGAGCATGCTTCGCATATTAGCTCATTATAAAAAATGTATGCACAATGCCCTGCAGCGGTGCCAGCACACCGCTGACATGGCCGACGTCTTTCCCGGAGTTACTTCTGGGTCTGCGGGCTCTGGCACTGTGATTGGCTGGAGCCGCAATGACATCACTCATGCACGCAGGTGCCACTGGGCACGGCACGGGCCCCAAAGAAATGGTATGAGCGGGCCATTCCTTCAGTACACATGTGCCAATGACGTTGGCAGCGTATATAGTACATATCTCCTAAACGGTGCAAGTTTAGGAGATATTTACAGTACCTACAGGTAAGCATTACTATAGGCTTACCTATAGGTACAATTAAAGGAGGAAGACTTTACTTCCTCTTTAATACATATACAAAAAAAAAAGATTTTTAGAAGCCATTTAAAAACAATCCACAATATATTTTGTGAATATATCCCACCTAGTCTCATAAACAAGCACCTTTAAATGTAGGTATGCAATTCATACCATACCCATATATGTAGCATTTAAACATGTATATTGTTCATTGTTACTTCATGTATACAGTATGTACAACTGTTACTATTGTTAATTTATTCAGCTTGTCAAGTTCCTTGACTTCCAATTTAGCAAAAGAAATTCATGCACCTCTTGCTCTTTCCTCTGTAGGTGCCGCTCAGGAAGAAGGATTTGATGTTGGAATTCGCCATCCGTATGCTTCAGTCATTTTAGAACAGACACACATACAACTCCCATACACATTACAATGTTCTCATTACTTCCAATCCGCAGATTGTATTTTACTGTCACTCTGATACTTGGCTTGGTATTCTGCAGAAGACATGAGCTTGGATTGATGGTTTTTGTTGTTGATATTTTCTAGACACTATGACGGGTAGGTGAAATAATAGTAATAATAGTGCCGTAATAAAATATGTAAGTACGTTAAGTGATTTTAGAAGGTGAAATAAAACAATAAAGAATGCAGAATATTTTAAGAGCGTGTTTTCATTGTTTTCTCCAATACAGAGTGAGCAGCATCTCTGCCTGTTTGGTGCATCGGTCAACCTCACAGGACCCTTCTAAAGTGCAGCCTCAGTTTAAAGACTGACCGTGGACATTAGCTTTAGCGTAAAGCCTCGTACACATGTTGCAACGGTCGTATGACTGAACGGGTCAAATCGCATACTGACATGCACTACACGATCGTACGACCAAGCTGAACGTAGTGACGTGTTATGAACGTATAAAGAGAAAGTTCAGGTGCATGTAATTAGCATGTAATTAGCATCCGGCCGTTCCTGACTTCTGAGCATGCGTGTTTTGCACAATACAACTTGTTGGACCAACTTCTCTGTAAACACGATACAAACGGTCGTAAGACTGCTTGTTGGTACTACCAAGTTTTCTAGTTTGCTCATACAACTCCTGTTGTACGACCGTCGCACGTCAGCTGTTCTAATCGCGCGTACTAACAATCGATTTCGCGTACGACCTGTTGTATACGACCGTTGAACCGTGTGTACGAGGCTTAAGACTCTCGGCTCTCTTCTGCACCCAGGGAGCAACATGTGGCACGTACAACTGCCTATGCAAGTGAAGGACTTTGCAGCCTGTAAATGAGCGTGTGAACGAGGCCTTAATTACCAAATACATGTAGGTACATACAAACAAAAAGGGGTATGTGAAGTCTTGCCCTTTGTTTTATTTAGAACTAGAGTTTTCCTGAACCAAAACTTCTGGTTGTGACTTAACAGGAGCTGTGTCAGACCTCTGCAGAGAGACTATTGTTTCCACATATGGAGCAAGGGTCCTTCTCTACAGCATGCTGGCAGGGGCTAGGATTTTCTCCTGAAGCTGTGGCTGCTTTCTAAAGAAAATTAATGGTAATGCTTTGCACACC
>BLSH010395942.1:231646-247116 GCA_018402905.1 Glandirana rugosa
TTGATCTTTTGAACCATCATGGTTGTTCGCCAGAATGCTGGCAAACATAGCACAAATGTCTCTTCAACCAGGTTGTTCAACATAACACGTTTTGTGCGTACGAGTCTTCAGTCCTTGCCGGCCTACGATTAATGTACGTGGACTTGAAAGAGAAATATGCAAGTATTGTGCTGTGATGCAAGTCGAACCAGCATGCTAGCACATCACGTACAGTCATACGCTAAACTCGGCAAGTCAGTATGCTGGCAACGTTGTACACATGCTCCGAAATGCGATTTCGATTACAGGTGCCAGTCAGAAATTTGACTCCGACGTGAAATCTTCCCAGGACACTCCAACTGGCTACGTGGTTTATGAACGTATAAAGAGAAAGTTCAGGTGCATGTAATTAGCATCCGGCCGTTCCTGACTTCTGAGCATGCGTGTTTTGCACAATACAACTTGTTGGACCAACTTCTCTGTAAACACGATACAAACGGTCGTAAGACCGCTTGTTGGTACTACCAAGTTTTCTAGTTTGCTCATACAACTTCTGTTGTACGACCGTCGCACGTCAGCTGTTCTAATCGCGCGTACTAACAATCGATTTCGCGTACGACCTGTTGTATACGACCGTTGAACCGTGTGTACGAGGCTTAAGACTCTCGGCTCTCTTCTGCACCCAGGGAGCAACATGTGGCACGTACAACTGCCTATGCAAGTGAAGGACTTTGCAGCCTGTAAATGAGCGTGTGAACGAGGCCTTAATTACCAAATACATGTAGGTACATACAAACAAAAAGGGGTATGTGAAGTCTTGCCCTTTGTTTTATTTAGAACTAGAGTTTTCCTGAACCAAAACTTCTGGTTGTGACTTAACAGGAGCTGTGTCAGACCTCTGCAGAGAGACTATTGTTTCCACATATGGAGCAAGGGTCCTTCTCTACAGCATGCTGGCAGGGGCTAGGATTTTCTCCTGAAGCTGTGGCTGCTTTCTAAAGAAAATTAATGGTAATGCTTTGCACACCTTTTGTTTTGATGCAACTGAAATGTATCGCTGATTTGAACTAAAGGGTCAAGCCATTAAAACCAGACGGTCAGAAATGGCAGCCTACATATTCAGTAGCTCTGACATGTCTTCTTTAAAAACAAACCTGTACTGGCATCATTTAAAACCATTTCAGGTATTAGAATAACAGACAATGTAAAGATCACAGACATCTCTTTTCATTAAGGCCTCATACACACAGACATTTTTTGACGCTGGCGGTTTCTGGCGTTTTTTGCAGCTCTCCATGTTAGTCAATGGCCCCATAAAAACGTTGGCGTTTTTGAGCTGTAGATGGCGTCAGCATTAGTGAGCTGAAAGTAGAACCCACGGCCATCGCGTTCTGAGGCTGTAATGTTTTGGCATTTTTTTGACGCCGCAAAACGCCAACTAATATTGTACCGGCGTTTTTTGACGCCAACGGTTTTAGGTTGAAAAATAGCAGAGGGATGATTTTTTAAAAAAAAAACGCCTATTGACGCCGACGCTCACTAACGCTGATGCATAACGCCGAAAAACGCAGATTTTTTTTCTTTGACGTCGGGCCCGACATTTTGTTTATTTTTAAAGATACGCCCGTGTGTATGAGGCCTAAAGAGAACCTTAATTGTGTAAGTTGTGCCAGAGCAAGGCAAACTGAGAGCTAAGGACTAGTCACCAGTATTGCTTGTGGTCTCCATGCAACTATCTTTCCCAATACTGAATTGCCATGTTCTGTTCTGTACTGTTTTTTGTGTGATAGTGCCCATCTTGGTAGGGACAGGGTTTCTATCATCAAGTCAGGGCTGCCCCCAGATGACTGATGGGGTATTGATAAGCAAAAGGGGAGGTAGAAGAAGGTGCCACAAAATGAAAGAAGGTGCCACAAAATAAAGGAGGCAGAAGCAGGGAGATTCTTGCAATGCAGGTTTGTAGGTACAGTTTCCTTTTCAGCAAAGAGATCAGAAAGCAGCACAGCAGCGATATCATGAAATCTCATAAGACCAGCAGTCATAGGCAGCAGTGCCTCTCAGACATACAGCTATTAGGCTGTAGGCACAGGAGTGTCCAGGCACCCTCACATACCAAGAAGTGCACTGCTATTATTCAGGAAGGATTCAAAATAAAAGAAACATTTTCAGGGTACTGTTTAGGCACAAATAACATTTCTAGATATTCCATATATCATACCAAATCTTCATTGAGTTCAGGTCCACTTTAAATCTGAACTCTGGGATGGGCAAATAATGTCTAATTCCAGAGCCACGTGTATTCGTCATTGAATCTTGGTGTGCTTTTCCAGATCTGTGCAGTAATCCAGTGTGAAACTGCCTCTGCGCAGGAGCTTCCTGTAATAAAGACCGCTCACTGTTGCTCTCTGTCCTTATGCAGGGAGATTGGTCTCGTCTCTGCCCCCCTCCTGTAGTTTTCTGCAGGCAGCCTGTAGTGGATGGAGCCTGCAGGGTCCCTTCCACAGCTCTGCTCTCTGCACAGGCCAGTGATGATGAAACTGTCACTTTTACTAGGTAATATCTGGGTTTAATGCACATAAAGTGGATTTAAATCATAGTTATATAGTCGGTGAGGTTGAAAAAAAGACACAAGTCAATCCAGTCCAACCTGTGTGTGTGCTTTTATGTTAATATTACATTGTGTACCCCTGTATGTTGTGGTCGTTAAGGTGCCCATCTAAAAATTTTTTTAAATGTTTGATGCTCCCGCTGTAACCACTGATTGTGGAAGAAAATTCCACATCCTTACTGCTCTTACAGTAAAGATCCCCCTACGCAGTTTAAGATTAAACCGCTTCTCTTCTACTTTTAGCGAATGGCCGCGTGTCTTTTTAAATTCCCTTTTACTGAAAAGTTTTCTCCCTATTGTGGGGTCACCAATATGGTATTTGTATATTGAAATCATATCCCCTCTCAAGCATCTTCTCTCCAGAGAGAATAAGTTCAGTGTGTGCAGTCTTTCCCCATAGCAGAGAACCTCCAGTCCCTTTATCTATTTTGCTGCCCTCTCCAGCTCCAGCACATCCCTCCTGAGGACTGCTGACCAGAATTGGAGGGCATACTCAAGATGCAGTCGGACCAGAGGAGGATTGCAGTGATGGAGGAATGTAATTGAATGAACGTATTGTGCTGGGAGTTCAGCTCTAATAGAAGTGGCAGGCCTTTCCAAGGGATACGAGTGAACCAGCATTGTGTTCTCTACATTGTGTTCTCAAGGACAAGCTGGAGGGCTCATTCTAAGTAAATACATTCCTGCCAGACCGTGGGCTAACAATGTGGTTTACAGCGCTGGGAGAGTGTTAATTGGAAGGAAAGTTCAATGCATGGTTGCTGTCCTTGAAAACTTAACAGGACCTAGGTCATCTGCAGACATTGGGTTTGATTTACTAAAGGCAAATATACTGTGCACTGCAGTTGCTCCAGAGCTTAGTAAATGAGGTAAAGCTTTACTTTGCAAAGAATACTCAAACGCATGCAAAAAAAAACAAAAAAACAAAAAAAACAGCATTTTTGCAGCCACATGATTGGATGATAGAAATCAACAGAGCTTCCCCTCAGATCTAGAGCAATTGCACTTGCAGTGCACAGTATATACATTCTTACACCATGCCCTTCTCTAACCAATAACCTAAATACCAGTAGATAATAGTGCAGCCTTTTTACCCCAAATTAAAACATTAAAGCGGAGTTCCACCCAAAAGTGGAACTTCCGCTTTAAGTCCTCCTCCCCAGCTCCAGATGCTAAAACTGAGCTTTTGGGGAGGAGGGGGGGGTGGGGAAACCCTATTTTTAGGGGTACTTCCGCCCCGGTCGCCTTAGGCGATCGGAAGTGGAAGGACTCCTTCCCCCTCCCTCCCGAAGTCTTCTGGGACACAGGACAGGTCCTAGAAGACTTCGGGACCAATCACAATGAGCAGCGCCGCTCGCGCATGCGCAGTGTGCGCCTGGCCGTGAAGCCGCGGCCGGGTGCCCACAGCAATGCCGGCGCCACGGAGGGGAGGGGGAGAGGAGCGAGGCTCCGTGCGGCTCCATCGCTGGACCGGGAGACAGGTAAGTGTCGGTTTATTAAAAGTCAGCAGCTACACTTTTTGTAGCTGCTGACTTTTAATAAACCTAAGGAAAGGTGGAACTCCGCTTTAAATAATTATTAGGGCTCAGGGATCCCCTGCTAAAACCAATTAATTGTAGGTTGGTGAGAAAAGTGGTCCTTACATTGATGGCCAGTGGAAAAGAAAGTCCTCTGACAGTGGTGGTCAGAACATAATCCTTACAGACAGCTAATACAGCTCATTGGTGTTCTGCGAAGTGATGTTGGCCCTGGATCTGTGACATTACCACCATATGAGGGATGCGCCAGCCACAGCTCATTGATCTCCTTGTAAACTCTGGTTGAGAATGGCTGTAATAGTGGGTAGAAAATACGACGTAGGTGGCATTTTGCAAAGCATGCATCTCTTCCAACCACTTATCCAGTCTGAGCTTAAGTGTATGTAAACTCCAGCAATAAACTTCTCTTGCTCCCTTTTGGTCTATTAAATGTACCATTGAAAGAGTCCTAACACACTTCACTTGTAGACTGTTAAAGCTGCTCCTCTAGATTTAGTCTCCATCAGATTTTTATTGCTATGTCCCTATTGTATCTTTTTCCCAACATCTCTGGGTGACAATGTTGCGCTAGGGCAGAAAGTAAGTGGAAATTATCCCAGAAAATCCTACAAAAACCAAACAGAGATTTTAAACCTTATTCACTCTATCAAAAAATAAATGGATAAAAAAAAGTGGTTGGTGTTACACTTTAAGATGAACTTGATAGAGCACCCTTTCTCAAGTAGGGTTCATCCAGAGGTTGCTAGGGGTTCCTTGAGCAATGGGCAACTTCTGCTTCTCAGATAAGCAACAACTGACCACAATAGTCTTTTTAGTGATCTGTACGAGGGAAGTTTCCTCTCAACGACCACAAACTTAAGGAGTATCCTTCTCATTGACCATTATACGGATGATTGCTGTATCCACAGCGCACAGTACATTGACCTGGCCCAAAAAGGTATTTCAATTGTCCCTCCATGTTAAAGAGGTTGAGTGGTCTGCCATAGAGTCTAGTTTCTGGGTTACTTATTCCCCTTTGTGTGAACACTCCTTTCCTCTTCTCCTAGTATGGAAAGCAAAGAACATTATTGGTGTCAGGAAGCATGGGGGGGACGACTTTCCTTCCTGGGTTCACATATCCGTAATGGTGAATGGTCAAACTAATCTCAGGGACATAGGACTTTGACAAGAAATGATTATATTATTTTTATTTGGTGCCACTTGATCAAGACAGACAGACAGAAATATCTGCTGTTAAGCTTTGGTACTTAATATACTGTTGCTAATAATGCCATTACAGCATCTATTGAAAAAAAACCTGCAATGCCATATGTATACAGCACAGCGATGTTCTTTTCAAATGTGCATTGCAGCCCTTTGGCTTTAGGAATCCATAATTGTCAATGCATAATAATAATGAATGCAAAAATCAAAAAGGCAGGAGGAAATCCTCTTATTTCCCTGCCCAGAGTTTATTATGAATATGAAGGTTGAATGTTTCTTCACATTTTACAAATGAACCTCCAACACATTACAGTCTGGATTTTGCAAAATTTTACAGAATGCATCACCTACAAGTTCACTGCATGTACTGGCAGTCGTCATGCATGCTGCTTTAGCTAACTACTTCCGGTTAGGGGTTGCATCTACTTAATGTATAATTGCAGTCATTTGAGCAAATTTAAAAACAAAAACCCATCCAATGTCAATGAGTTATAATTACAAAATAGTTACTACACACCCTTACCTGTTGGTCTGTAGCATGCTGCAGTTCCAGTATAGCAAATGAAATGTCTGCAGTTTGATGCTGGCAAAAACAGTAAACCACTTATAAAACCAAGAGCATAGAAAGTCACGGAGTTCCCTCTGCTAATGGTTGCAAGAAAGAGAAATTTTACATTGCAACTATTAAAAAAACATTTGTAAGGGCAAATTTAATTATGTCAAATACCAAAAAGGATCATCAAAAAAACTCTATTTTAATATATGGTGGAATCTTTTGTGATGCACACTTTTTCTATTGTTCTGTTTTCCTTTGAAAACTCAATAAAGTTGATTAAACATAAAAAAAAATTTTTTTTTTTGGTAATTAGGAATATAAAAACTTTTTTTTTTTTATTGTGAAAGCTTTATGTGTACATTCCCTGAAGGAGCTCTCTAATTATTTCACCCATACTATCTATGAAGATTTCTGGAAGGCCAGACTGGAAAACACTGCCAAATGCTGTGCATGAGATATCTGGTATTGTGTGAATTGTAGTATAGCTGGTTCAGATTGCAGAGGACTAGTAGCTGGATCGGGTGTGGGAACAAATGTATCAGGTATTTTACTAGCTCGCAGCTGACGTTTGCTGTATGACTGCTGTGCCTTGGCACTGGATGGGAGCTGGCCAGCTGAACTATTCGGGGCCTCTGATCTGGAGCATATTGGGTGACTGCTGGCCTTGCTCTTGCAGATTGCTGAAAGCTCTCACAATATTGCGCCTGCCTACACTGTGAGAACATCCTGCCCTTATAAATAACATGCAGTTATCCCATCCAGCCAAAGCTGGAACAAAGCAACCCAAGCAAAAGATTAAAGCCCCGTACACACGGTTCGACGATCGTATAAAACAGGTCGTACTCACGACCGTTGTATGCGAAATCGATCGTTCGTATGCGCGATTTGAACAGTTGAACATACGACGGTCATACAAGGGAGTTGTATGAGCAGACTAGAAAACTTGGTCGTACCAACAAGCGCTCATACGACCGTTGTATCGGGTGTACAGAGCAGTTGGTACAACAAAGTTGTATTGTGCAAAACACGCATGCTCCGAAGTCAGGAATGGCTGGATGCTAATTACATGCACCTGAACGTTCTTTCCCCGGCCGTACGATCGTGTGGTGCAGTCAGTATGCTGCATACAACAGCCAACATACGATTCGAGACGATCGTACGTGCGATCATTGAACCGTGTGTATGGGGCTTAAGGCCTGATGGATGTCCAGGGGGCCCAGCTACAACGGTCATGCTCCTGAAGTAAACTGGGAGATAATGCAATAGGCCAAAGCTGTACCTGTAACTATTATAAGGAGAAATGCATTTGTAGGCAGTCCGTGTTTGAAGGGGCAGGGCATGAAATTACAGACCGTGAAAAAGAGGCATCTTCTCTAAGCCTATTGCTACCTTGGTATAGGGAAATATTCTCCCTGAATCCATCTCAGCATTCAGCCAAAGCAGAATCTCCATGAATTAATGCTTGCATCTTACAAGTACCTAGCTATTATTACTACCCCATTACTACCTTTATTAGGGCACTAAATTTGGCCCTACAGTACCCACAGTACCGCATTAACTGGCTAACATCTTTGTCTGCATACCATTAGCTGTGCACATGCTCACCCATGCTGGGAGCAGCCGGAGATTGCGGTCATGTGAAAGTCTAACATTAGGGCCTTATGCACACTGGATGTTTTTGCAGCTGCTTCTAGGAGCATCAGACTTTTTTTTCCTGCCTCTAAACTCCCCTGCATGTTAGCCTATGTGTCCATGCATACGTAGGCTTTTAGCAGCATTTAGTGGCAGGGGCTTTGAGATGCAGGAAAAAAACCCCACTGCCAATGCATCCAGGAGCAGCAGAGTTTTGGCAGAAACACTTGACATGTTTATTATTCTGGCCAAAGAAATGAATTAAAGCCAAAGTGCTCACCCCCTGTAAAGCATTACAAAGAAGAACTTGGAATAGACATCCGCACACCGCAATGGGATACCAATCATAAGCTCCTTTATTGTATCGCAGACAGATAAAATCAGAGGAATCCACGGATAATGGTTCCAGTGTCCATGAATTCCTGTGATTTTATCTGTCTACACTACAATAACGAGGTTTACGAATGGTATTCCATTACGGTGTGGGGCTGTCTATTCCGTCTGTCTGTTGCTGTGGCAAGCCAGGCCAGGACCTGTGGGGTTACCTGTTGCGGGATTGATTTCCTTGTCTCACCTGGAGTGGCGATTCCTCTTCTTGCAAAGCGTTACACGCTTTTACAAGCATCAGACATTTTTTCTGCCAAAACGCTGCCAGGAGGAAAGACTTCTAGGAGAGTTTTCAAAACCTTCTGTGACTGTGTGCATGAGGCCTAAGGCAGTTCCCTGACTTAGAAATGAGCTGTGGGTGCAGTAATAAAAAAGTACAGTGCTCTTCTAAAAGAGCTGTCCCGTGTCATTATACACTGTTGCCTGAAGTTTGTTGCATTAGGAGGGATACTGCGGAACCCGCGCCCTCTCCACCAGTCCAGCATACCTCTGTTACCTCACTACCAGTGACATAACAGGGTCCTGCTGAGCGCCTAGCGCAGACCCCATGCATGCTCTTAACTCCTCTACTCCCTTACCCATGTGACCAGGTCATAGATCTCTGTAACGCAGGTTCGGCTCCTACTGCTGGGGGGGAGCCAGATCACCGTCCCATTCACTACTGGAGGACCAGTCAACTTTACCAGGTACCACGCTACACTACTGCTTGCGTTGTGACTTGTTCTAGTGTTGGGTTACCCATAGTAATGGCAGTATTTCTTTTGCTTGACTTGCCATGTGAACTACTTGTTGTAGCTTTGTTTCATACCCGATATGTGCTCTACTAACCAAAGTTCTTTTCATACATGAGAACCAAGGAATTTCTGACGTTATAGTTCAACAAAAACAGTGTCCATAGCCTGACCCTAGCTACAACAGAATGGCTGCCCAGGCATACCTCTACAAGGTAGTAGTCCATATTAGCATCCACTAAGTTTTGGTTGATCTCTGGATCCCCAGTGCCTCCGGCTGGCTGACTGTAAGGTGCAGTAGTCCTCCTCCACAGTAGCTACGGCATATCCTTCCCGATGTGACTCATCCAAAGACCCCCGAACCCCAGCCTTCCCCCATATTTATACTACTGGTGAATAGGCTGGATTCAAAATGCCCGGGAAGTGTAGCACGTCAACTCTTTGCCCCTCAACCTAGACCAGCTACTAACAAACCATATTCCTGTAGGCCAGTGGTTCTCAACCTCAGTCCTCAAGTACCCCCCAATGGGCCATGTTTTGGGAACTTCCCTTAGATAACATAGCTCTTATCAATACCATGTCATTGATATTGATTTAATCAGCCGTGCAAAGTGAAAGAAAACCTGAAACATGGTCCGTTGGGGGTGCTTGAGGACTGAGGTTGAGCACCACTGCTGTAGGAAACCTGTCTGTGGTTTTAAAATAGATCAGGGCCTTGTATCATTCTAAAAAAAAAAATGTTCCTGTGTTTTGTAAGAGGTTAAAGGCTAAGTTCACTTTCGAAGAAAACAATTATAAATGCAAATATTTTTGTATAATAAAATGGGCATTTATTATTTTTTTCCCCACACAGTAGCCTACAAAGCATTGCACCCGCAATCAGTGGCTCATGGGTGTAATGTCAGGCTACGGCAGACTCTTCCTTCAGCTTTCTGCCTGTACCTCTGTACGAGGTTTCAGTTATTAAGCTAGAAGAAGTATCAATGGTCTAAGAGTGTACTGATTACTGCACTTATAATCCATTGAAACTACAAGTCTGTGAGAGCGGGGTGCTTAGGAACATGTAACATGTTCCAAAAGATGAACTTAGCCTTTAAAGTAGCCCATAGAGGACTCAAATGTCTTTCCTTCCACCAAGGGTGGAAAGAAAGAAAATTGCTTGATTCCCCCATCAACACAGTCCGTGTTGATGGGGAATGCCTCCCGCAGCACTATTGTACTCTGTTAGCAAGGGGGAGGTGCAGGGAGTTCCAGCCATCTGCAGTAATCACAAATAAAAAATCCAACAGGCTGGTTGTACCAATTCGATCAGCAGATCAACTTGGGTACAATCAGCCTGCCCATACATGGATTGAATCTTGGTTGGTTCAGGCTGAACCGTCAAACTTTCAATCCATGTATGGCTGGCTTAAATCTTTCACTTGGAGGATGTTGTCGAAGATCATTTGTTTAAGGCTGGGTTCAAACGTATGCAAATTGGATACAGGTTTCCCTGCATCTAATTCACATTAAAGGAGAGTATGACCGGCTCTCTATGGAGCCGGATCACACACCACCGGAGCGGCCGCAGTCCGCACTGGAAAAGGGTCCTGTGCGTCTTTGGCTCTGTTTCAGGTCTGAATTCAGGCTAAAATTCGGATCCGATTCACCCCTGAAAAAGGAGAATTTTATTTAGAGGTATGCGACATGTACAGTGCAGAGTAAACTTCACATTTTACAGACCTATCTCATATATGGTTGGTAACAGAGAAATTCCTAGTTGTAATATGATCATCCAAAACCATGGGCTATAAGTAGAGCTCAGGAGTTTTCATATAAGCAGATTCATCGTAATGTGGAGGAGGTGTGGGGCCTGGTAACCTGTCAGAGTCAAAGCACACCTATTTTGTGTTTTATAGTAAAAAGAGAGAAGAGAAATAGAAAAATATAGAGAATAAAGGAAAAAAGTAGAGAACATCCTGCCCTTATAAGTAAAATGCAGTTATCCCATCCAGCCAAAGTAGGAGAAGTAGAGAAGAGAGAAAAGATGGGGCAAAACGAGAAAGGGAATAAGACCGTTCCCCCTCCAGGAGGTGAAGTAGGCCCACTTCTACATTGAGTGGGACTTTCCACAAGTTGTGGATTCTGGCTCGCAAGAGTCTGGATTTAGAGCCCAGTCACAGGTAGCTGAGGTATTCATCAGAGAAGCGGAAAAGATCCCAATAAAACCATCTGGTCTTATGTTCCTCTGATTTGTCCCGGATGGTGGCTGTCAGTTCTTCCATCCGTTCAATATCATTAACCCTTGCGAGCCATTGGGCCACTGTAGGGGCAGATTGTTGTTTCCATTGGTTAGGTATACAAGCCCGGGCAGCATTAAGAAGGTGTTTGTGGTAGCATTTTCTAGACATAGGAGTAAGGTTTAACAGGACTGCCGCAGGGTTATCGGTCAAAGAGATGTCCGTGAATTTGTGTAAGAGGCGCAGGACTGGTTGCCAGAAGGACTGAAGTTTGGGACAATCCCAAAAGATATGGAGAATCATTCCTGGATGTTGTTCACAGCGCCAACATCGGTCAGAGTGATTTGGGAATATTTTAGCTAAGGTTGAGGAAGTATGATACCAGCGTGTGGCAATTTTATATGAAGTTTCCTGGTATTTGCTACAGAGTGAGGATTTGTGTGTGAAAAATAGTATGCGCTCTTTCTGTGGTTCGGTAAATGTAGCCTGCAGGTCCCTTTCCCATTTAGCCAAGGAGGGAGTGTCTGCTGTAGCGTGAAGGTCTAGCAGGATCTTGTAAGACATAGCCAGTGCCCGGATAGGGCCATCACCCTGACAGGGCCATCACCCTGACAAAGTACCTCGAACGAGTGAAGCGGTCTATGAAAGTGCTCAGGTTTAGGCAGGGATCTGAGGAAGTTAGAGAGCTGGAGGGCTCTCCAAGTGTCCAGCGCTAAGGGGGTCCATCCCGTGACCATATTCATGGTGGGGGACCATCTTGAAGGTCGCAAAAAGTGGGAGGCACGTAAGAGCCCCTTCGGGGCTTGTGATGTGAAGACTGGGTCAGATATGCCCAGGGGAAATCCTGGGTGGCCCACAATTGGAGAAATGGGTGAGGGGAAGCCAGACAGAGGCTAGTCTGAAGAACCTCTCCATTTCCCCCATTGTGGGGCTGATCGTGGGTGGGTTGAGAGAAGGGATGTCTTGTGTTTGCCTGCCCATGGTAGTCCAGCAAGCGGGGTTGCGCGGTCTCCTGTTCCAGGTTTACCCAGAGTTTTATGTCTCCATGACGGCACCATTCCAGAACGCGTGTCATGTGTGTCGCCGTGTAATATAGAGCGGGGTTCGGGAGGCCAATGCCCCCCTTGAGTTTAGGTCTCGACAGGAGAGCCCTCCCGATTCGTGGGTGTTTGTTGCACCACAAAAATTTGATGACAATAGAGCGTATCTCATGTAAAAAGGCCTGGGGGAGTCTGATGGGTAGGGACTGTAGCAAGTACAGAAGACTTGGCATCGCGTTCATTTTTAGGACGTTACAACGCCCAAACCACGATAGAGCAAGAGAATCCCACTTTTTGAGATCTGCGGTGAGTGTTGATAACAAGGGACGAAAGTTTAAGGTGTAGATGTCTTTTAGATTTGCGGGGATTTTGGTCCCCAAATATTGAATTGATCGGGTAGGCCATTTAAATGGAAAAATGGGCATAGGCGCACCAATGTTGGCTCTGGGGTGGAGACATTCAGTGCCTCGGATTTTTGAAGGTTGACCTTAAATTTAGAAAGGGAACAGTACCATTTTAGTTCCTGCAATAGTGAGGGCAGCGATGTTATGGGTTCAGTGACATAAAATAGGAGGTCGTCTGCATATGCTGTGACTTTGTGATGGTAGCTGTCGGATTGTACCCCACTGATGTTTGGGTTGTCTTTAATATGGCAGGGGAATGGTTCCAACGACAGAACAAATAACAGGGGGGATAGTGGGCAGCCCTACCTAGTGCCGCTTGATATTGTAGGCACTTCCGAGTCCATGCCATTTACTCTCTGTTAGGAAAAGAACAAATTTCTGGCTAAATCTGTCATTTCCGCGGTGGTGCGCACATTTGCGCGCGTGCGCGCGCTCCCGTGCGCGCGCACGCGCCGGAAGACGGCGCCAAATGGGCCTATTTAAGCCTGGAGACTTCCGAGACCAAGTGCTGCTCGCTCTACAGCGTTCCCGACCTGTACGCCTCAGCTCCGGATACCTGTTCCCGTGTTTGTTCTGCCTCCTGTTGACCCGGCTTGTCCTGACCTGCTGTCTGCTACCTGCACCGACCCCGGCTACCCACGACCATCCGATTGTCTGCTCCTTTGTACCTCTGCTGCCCGCCCGTTAACGAACCTTGCTTGGACTCTGACTACCCGTTTGCCTGATCCTCTTGTACCTTCCTGCCTGCCTGTTGCCAACCCAGCCTGTACGACCATCCATCTACTTGCACGCCTTCTGGAGCCTCACTACACCATCGGTGACCCTCCAGCCCTCGTGCCATCCCGCACTCTTGGGCCTCTGTCCCCACTACCAGGGGTCCTTGAATCGGGTGCGCAAGAGCGGTTGTTCCCTGCACAAGACAGACTCCACCGTCAGGTACGTGACACTCTCACAGTGGCTGTGGGGTTGGAGTATAAAGCCAATATCCAGTCCGAGACAGGCTTTGGCAGGCCAACTGTGTGCAGAGTCTCTTTAAGGAGCACCGAGTCCACCCTGTCGAATGCCTTTTCAGCGTCAGTGGACAGGAGTAGGAGAGGGGTTTCGGTTCTTTTTGCTTTTTCTATTACATTCAACGTACGGATAGTGTTGTCTCTGGCTTCTCGGGTCTGTATGAAGCCGACTTGGTCTTTCGCGATCAAACACTGCACCAGATCATTTAGTCTGTTGGCTAGGATTTTTGTGAAGAGCTTTATGTCACAGTTCAATAGTGAGATAGGTCTGTAACTGGAACATAATAATAGCGGGTCATTCCCTGGTTTAGGGAGTACAGAAATGGACGCTCGCAGCATGTCTGGGGGAATATTGTGGCCTTCCAGTATTGCATTGAAGGCTGTGACAAAATGGGATGCTAGAGAAGTTTGGAACATTTTGTAATAGGTAAGCGTAAAGCCATCAGGCCCGGGGGCCTTCCCAGGCTGTGTGCCAGCCAAGGCCGCTGCGAGCTCTTCAGGCTTGAGTGGTTGTGATAACTGCTCCTGTTCCTGTGTGGTAAGGAAAGGGAGTTCGGCCCCCTGTAAGTATTCCTGTATTTTTGAAAGGTAGGCGGATGTTGGGTTGGCGGAATGGGTTGGGTCTAAGTTGTAAAGCTTTGCGTAGAAGTCTTGGAAAGACGCTGCCAACTTGGGTGTTGCGTGGATTTTGGAGCCCGTGGGGGTTAGAAGGGTGGGTATATACAATTGTTTGCGTTTTTCTCTAAGGGCGTTTGCTAACATGCGTCCGCATTTATCCCCGTATTCATAAAAGGAGCGATGGGCCCCAAGTAGTACCCGTTTGGCTTCGAATTGGGAGTGATCTCTGATCGCTTCCCTGGTCCGGATCAACTCTGCCTCTGTCATGTGGTCTGGTCCAGCTTTATGTTGCTGCTCCAAAAGGTGGAGTTTGTTCAGGTCTGATAGAGTCTTGGCTCGGCGTAATTTGGCCACGTGGCTAAGCTTAATGCAGATACCTCTAATGTAACGTGAGCCTGGCCTTAAACCTTTGCTCTGGAGGAACCCTTTATGGAATTTTCAGATCTCAGGGATCACCTAAAAATGATATCAGCTGGTATGATATGTTAGCATAATTGCTAAGATTTAGATACTCTATACTGATCTAGCAATAATTGTCAATGCTTTTCTAAACAGAGAATATTTTTCTGTGTATTGGTTTATTTTGGGTAACGTAGTAGCCTACTCTTTTTGTTTGGCTCTCCAAATCACAAAGGATATCTGTAAAATAACTGACCGTAGCATAACTGGGAATTTGAGAAAAAAAGGACTTTTTTTTTTTTCTAATCACATTCTCTTTTTAAACCCCATGTATGTACTGTAGATGTATGCAAGTAGCTAACTGGACAATCCATAGGAATCTTTCATGTTTTTTGGGTGGTTTGCTTCTTTCTAAACTTCACATTATTCCTTTCTTTTTATGAAATATTTTTGCACAAGAGCAGCCCTACCTACAAGGCATATTGAAAGCCGTGGGAACAGTAGCCGGTGGCAATTTTTTATTTGTGGGGGCGGTGAACAGTACCACGACCCCCCCCCCCTCGTCAGTCAGGTATGGAGCACTTACCCCATCTATGGTGGGCAGTGCTTCTCCCGGGCTTCACCGGCGGTCTTCCCCCTCTCCTGCTTTCCACGGACATCGCGGCGGCTTCCATTTCCTCCCTCCTCCTCGGCGGCCAATTGGGACTCTTCTCGACCAATCGGAAAAAAATGGGTCTCAGATCTGCTTCTTTTTGGCCGGATTGAGGATCAGTGTTTCAATAGCGAGTATTCAATTGCTGTTGTAACACCTGGGTGGGCTCGTAGCACAATGCTCTGCACCACGAGCCCACCCTATTTTGAAGCCTATTAGAGCCCCTGGCTCTAACCAGGTGCTTCAAAAAACAACCCCGCCACTGTAATTCATGTGGGGGTGATGGCCATGGATAGAGGATGAATAGGGGGTGGCAACCATGGATAGAGGGGGCAGCACTCGGGCGTCCCTAATGGACAGGCCTACACTGAGTGGGAACCATTGGCTCTTACTGCTGTCAATCAAATACTGTGACAGGAGTTAACCCCCCCCCTCCCTTTAGCAAGCAGCTTGCTAAAAAAAAAAAGGGTACGTGGAAGGGGGGGGGGGGGGGC
>BLSH010395942.1:253601-263642 GCA_018402905.1 Glandirana rugosa
TCCTAACCAATCACCTGGGGAGACGGCGGAATACCGCACCTCTCACCCGTAGACCCGTCGAAAACCACTATTCGGCCGGCCACCCCCGAGTCATCTCCCTGTAAAAACCCCATTATGGGAACACTCCAATTCGGAGGCAAGGGGGGAGGGTGAGGGGGGTCGGCGTCATGCCGTGACAACGTGACTGGCAAGCTGAGACGTGGCTGGCAAGCCTCGCGACACAAGCTGCCCCGTGGCGGTAAGTTTCTATCTCGTGACGAGCGAGCACCGGCTGGCGCGTCCACATTACCGTCGTAGGTAAACAAACACTTTGGTACGCCAAGAGTCGGACGCCAGACCGCCGGAGGCCACCATCGAGTTCCTTCACGTCGGACCTATGTCCTTCACGAATTTTCGTCCTTCACCGAAGGTCAAAAACGATATGTCGCTAAGCACTTCCTGTATCCAGGCTGCACTTCCTTGAGCTACCACCGGAGGCCGCCAGACCGCAGGCTGAGAACCGCATGGTTTCACAAACAAATGGATGCTGCCATTACACCTGCGCGGTCGGCCACGAGCGAGCAGTGCTCTATCTTTGAATGGCGGTGCCCCGTCGAACACAGCGCTCCGAACGGTCGGTGCAGAGTCGAACGGTCAGTGCAACAGTGCCGTACTGCGGCTGGGGGGAGTGGGAGGGGGGAACGGAGGCTTAACCTCACAAGGGTATTACCCCAAAAATGTCCCTCTACTGAGCCCCCACCGGCCGGCTTATCACCAAAAGCTGCCCAGATGCCCACTCTCCACGCCATAAGGCGGCAGAGGGGTCCACTAACCAATCCTCGACGGGCGCAGCGGTAGCCACCGGAGCAGACTTACCATCCCCTAGGATGGCCCTTGGACAGGCGTACCTAGTCACTGGGCTCTAGTGGGTTTTAGCCACTGGCTGCCCGCACGGAACGGGCGCTATGCGGTGGGCATCCCGAAGGGCGTTCGCATAGTGTCGGCCGGACTGGGGAAAGATTTGGATTCTAGATATCCTCTATACCACCAGCCAGCTTCTTGATAGCAGTCTTCATCAGATGAATCTTCAGGAGACCGCAGATCCCAAAGGGAACCAGGTCTACTCCTTGCACTAGGCAAAAGAAAACTGATGTGCTATGCAGAGCAGGGGGATTATATGCTGAGATGAGGACGGCCCCCTGGGAGGGGCCAACCTACGCTTTTGTTTGTTTTTGCCTAGTCTACTCCTAGTAGGATGAGCATAACCCCATGTGTCATAAGAAGGCTGCGTCTGTCAGTGAACGGAAGAGAAAATAAGTTTTTGTACATGCTGTGAAATTCTTTCCTTGGAGTCTACTGAGGGACATGGCTTAATGAAAGTTAAGGAACATTGGGTTACACTGCCATTTAAATATAGTAGAAAACACTTGCTGTAATCTCCTGAGGTGGTGAGCGGTCAGTGCACTGGCTTGTAGTGTCCTCCTAGCAACTGAGCAAACATGTAGATGAAAAAGATGCCAGCTTGATCTTCCGCAATGAGTGAGTTTATTAATCCAGATGTGGTACAAAATACAGGGCTTACGCATTTCAGCATGCAGCCTACATCATAGCCATATACTGCCCTTTAGGTTGCTTGGATACCATCAAGGTGTGGAAAATAGGATTTTACTCACCAAAAAAAATAGGATTTTTTGACTTACCGTAAAAAAACTTTTCTCTGAGTTCTTTGACGGACGCAGCCTCTTAATCTTGACATGTGGGGTATACACCTTTTACCAGGAGTAGACTAGGCAGAACATAGTTCAGACAAAAAGCAAAGCTAGCCCCTCCCATGGGGCAGTCCTCACTCTGCATAACCCCCTCCACCCTGCTAGCACTTCAGCTCGTAACAAGCAGTACAAACTCAGAACACAGAGGGGTGGGTGCTGCGTCCGTCAATGAACTCAGAGAAAAGGATTTTACCGCAAGTCAAAAAATCCTATTTTCTCTTTTGTTCATTGACGGACGCAGCCTCTAAATCTTGACATGTGGGGACGTCCCAAAGCAGTGTCAACCAAAGAGGGGTGGGAAACACAACAACTGTACCCAACGGAAACTCTCCGGGAGGCGCCAGACGCGCCTACACCACCGCCTGCAAAACTTTGCGGCCAAACGCAGCATCCGCAGATGCTGACGCATCAACTTTGTAAAACTTAGCAAAAACAAAAACATTGGGGAACCGCAGATCCCAGCAGGGAGCCAGGTCCTACTCCTTGCACTAGGCAGATAAAACTGAAGTACTAGCAGGGCGGAGGGGGTTATGCAGAGTGAGGACTGCCGTCTGAACTATGTTCTGCCTAGTCTACTCCTGGTAAAAGGTGTATACCCCACATGTCAAGATTAAGAGGCTGCATCCGTCAATAAACGAAAGAGAAATCCTTTTCTCAGAGTACATTGAAGGATTGCTTGAGAATATTTTAGCAATCTATCATTATGTGACCATCCATGTTGCTTAATCATCATCAGGGTGTATCCCACATTGGAAGACAGAGAAAACTAGATTTTCATAGTTACCATAAAATCATTTTCCTGCACTCTTTTCCTGTACAATGCATTGAGGAGCACAGCTTAATGATAATTAAACAAGCTAGGCATCTGTATAATCCTAGTTTTCTTAATTATCTGTGTTCCTCAAAGATGAGACAGAATACAAACAGAAAAAAGAAGGGGGGGCGCTGAGGCTAAGCAGACTATAGTGTAGTAACCAGGTTTATTAAGAACCGTGAATAAAAACAGGTGTAAGTTGCACTCACAAGCATAAAGTAGTATACGCGTGTCTCTCTGTAGTCAGCTGTAGGATCGGTGGAGGTGGATGGCCGGATCCCAGAAGCATGGATTTCCTAGTCCTCTGGTCCTCTGAAGGCGCCGTGTGGATCACAGGAACCGCCAAAGGACCTCTGAGACAACTGTCAACTTGCTAGTGCTAGTGAGAAACCCATTTCAGAGGCCAAGACTGGCCTTCTTCCTCAGTCCTGTATAATCCTAGGTTTCTTAATTAGTATTAATCTGTGTTTCTCAAAGGCAAGAAATAGTGCCAAATCAATGGTAAACAAGACCAAAGTAACTTCAGTAGTTCATAATATGATCTAAAAAGACAGCCAATGCCTTTTGGGGGCTCAAGCATTCCTCTTCATCATTAATTAACTGTTGTGTAAACTTGAATGGACTTTGATTGGAGAATAACCATAAAAAATGATCATGAATTGCAAATAAAGAATGCTGGGTCTTCAGTATGGTTAAGTGGTATGTTTTAGCAATGCTAGAGAGATGTTTTTTTGTCATAATTTAGGTTATTTGGCAACCCAAATGTAGTCAAGTATACACAACAGTTAGGCTCTAAATTAAAGATATCACAAGTGTATATACCCCAATATATGTGTAGGTAGATGACGTAAGCTGATAAATAATCTATAACCAGACACAGCACAAAGACCCTGACGTCCTACAGGGAATTCTGGGACTGCAGGGTTCATGAACTAGGTCTATATTTATCCCAGTTTCTTAGGAAACCTCATATTTTTTGGGGCTACTTGTATCCTAGGAGACACACATGGTGTCCTACGCTCCTTTGATACATCTCATGACCTGACAAAGTCACCCAAGTCATCGATATGCCAGAGACGCCCTGCATGCACCTAGGACACTATTTTGGGTGCAGCTGGGAGATGTATCCTGTCTCTGGCCTGCTGTGTCTACATCAGCCACATATGTGCTTGGGCAGCAGTCTAAGTCGCTGACAGGTTTAGGAGAGCAGATTCAGTCCTGAGCTCCACATATGGAAGTTTGATCTTTTTCCACCTGCTGCTGATGACAGGCAGAGCGAAAGCAGAGAGTGAAAACAGTCTAGAGGGGGCAGGAAGGACAGCAGAGGGGACAGAAGGCAGCGTGCACAAAGTCTAGGGATGACAGGACTGTCACAGGAAAAGTGATTTAAAGGGCTGGTCTGGTGTCATCTGGAGACACCAGACTGACTGGAATGCAAAACTCATTTTGAGAGCAATAAACCTAAACAGCAGAGGAAGCTCTGTAGATAGGGAGGAGAGCAAAGTGCACGTAACAACTAATCAAAATCCATTTAGTCAAGATCAGTGCATGATGGTTAGCAATGGATTCATATTGATCAGGCCGGTGGTCCACAGCATCAGGCTGATTCACTAAAGCAAACAAAAAAAAAATAGACACACACATAGGGGTTCAAACACCTAGTGCATTATCGGAGATTCATTAATAGAAAAAAAAAAAAAAAAACGCTAAATGGATACTCACAAAAGGACATACAGTGCTCAGCATAAAGGAGTACATCCCAACGGATTTGTCAGAAAACCTTTACTTTCCTTTCAGAATCAACATTTTCTATGGGCCACTATACTACACCCACTATACCCACAAATACAGGCCATTGATTGCAACAAAGATTTGTTAATTTGCACACACAAGAAAAGTATTTTTCCTATCAAATTCATCCAAGACCATGCTGCAAAAATGAATACACTCCAATGAAAGACTTAGGAGCAAAGCTAAATTTTGGAGAACAAAATCCTAATTAACAACTTCAGCCCCGGAAGGATTTACCCACTTCCTAACCAGGCCATTTTTTTCCGATACGGCACTGCATTGCTTCACCTTACAATTGCGCGGTCGTGTGACGTTGTACCCAAACTAAATTTATGTCCTTTTTTTCCCACAAATAGAGCTTTTTGGTGGTTCTTGATCATCTCTGCGGTTTTTATTTTTTGCGCTATAAAACAAAAAAAAGAGCGACAATTTTGAAAAATAAACAATATTTTTTACTTTTTGCTATAATAAATATCCCCCAAAAAATATAAAAAAAAACACAAATGTTTTCCTCAGTTTAGGCCAATAGATATATTTTTCTACATATGTTTGGTAAAAAAAGCGTATATTGATTGTTTGTGCAAAAGTAATACTAGTAATGGCGGTGATCAGCGATTTTTAGCGGGACTGCAACATTGCGGCGGAAAGATCGTACACTTTTTTTGGAACCAGTGACATTTATACAGTGATCAGTGCTATAAAAATGCAATGATTACTGTATAAATGACACTGGCGGGGAAGGGGTTAACACTAGTGGTGATCAAAGGGTTAAGTGTTCCCTAGGGAGATGCTTTCTAACTGTGGGGGGGAGTGTACTGACTGGGAGTAGAGAGAGATCGTTGTTCGTGATCACTAGGAACAGACTATCACTCTGAACTCCCCTGACAGAACGGGGATCTGCTTTTTTTTTTTTTTTTTACACTGGCAGATCCCCGTTCTGCCTCTCTGTGGAGCGATCGCAGGTGGGGTGGACATTGCGGGCGCCGCCCACGCGCACCGGCTCCAGGGCCATGCCGCTGGCACCCGCTATATCCATTACATGATGCGCTGATTCGTGTAATAGAGCCACCTTGCCGCAGCATAACTGCAGCGGGCAGTCGGGAAGTGGTTAACAAGAATTCAACTGCAAGGGAGTATAATTATTCATTAAACAAGTGTCCAGCAGACAGTTGATTATAAAAGGGTGTTACTTAACCACTTCCCACCCGGCCTATAGACAAATGACGGCCGAGCGGTTGTTCCATTATCCTGACTGGACGTCTATTGACGTCTTTCAGGATAACCCACGGGGGCACGCATCACGGCAATCGGTGGTGCGGTGTGTCAGTCTGACCCACCGCATTACTGATCTCAGTAAAGAGCTTACATCGAAGCTCTTTACCATGTGATGAGCAGTGACCAATCACGGCTGGTCATAGTGTAAACAGGAAAAGCTATTTATTGGCTTTTCCTCTATTCGCATCTGCAGATGCGAGTAAAGGAGAGCCGATCGGTGGCTCTCCTGACAGGGGGGTCTGTACTGATTGTTTATCAGTGCAGCCCCCCCTAGGATCACCACCCAGGACCACCGGGGAGCCCGCCCAGGGACCACCAGGGAGCCCATCCTAGACCACCAGGTAAGAGGCACAATGCCCAACATGGATGGCTCATTTCAGATGCCACCAGGGAATACCTGCCTAACATTGCAAGCTGACATTGCCACCTATCAGTGCCACCTATTAGTGACCCCATCAATGCCACCTATTAGTGCTGATCTGTGCCACCTATCAGTGCCGCCTATGAGTGCCTATCAGTGCCCGTCAGTGCTGCTTATCAGTGTCGCCTATTAGTGCTGCATATACTGTATGTGCCTCATCATCAGTGCCAGCTCACCAGTGCCAATCAGTACTGCCTCATCAGTGCCCGTCAGTGATGGAGAAAATTTACATATTTACAAAGTTTTGTGAGAGAAAAATGTTTTTTTTTTTCAAAATGTTCGATAATTTTTTATTTGTAACGCAAAAAATAAAGTCCACAGAGGTGATCAAATACCACCAAAAGAAAGCTTTATTTGTGGGATAACAAAAGAACAAAACGTTTGTTTGGGTAAAGCATCGCATGTTCGCGCAATTGTTATTCAAAATGCGACAACGCTGAAAGCTGAAAATTGGTCTCGGCGGGAAGGGGGTAAGTGTCTGGTATTGAAGTGGTTAACAAACAAAACCCCTTCCCATTTTTTGCTGTCAGCAATGGCACCACATGTAAAAGAAATGTCACAAAGCCTGAGAAGGAAAATAATTTCTTTACACAAGAAAGGTGAAGGCTACAAGAAGACTGGCAAAGCTTTACTTACCAGTCAGAATACTATAGCAAAAGTGAAACAAAAATTCAACAAAGATGGAACTCCAACCATCTCACAGAGACATCCAGGCCATCTACAGAAGTTAACACATCGACAAAAGTGTCTTCTGATGAGAAGGGTTGAAGAAAATCACCATGCACGTTCACTGCAATTAGCTAAAGAAGTAGAAAGCCAAACCAAGGTGATTGTTTCCTGTGACACAATACGGCGTACACTGCAGAGGAATGGCATGCATGGGTGCCGTCCACAAAGGAAGCCTCTCCTAAAGCCCATGCACAAAAAAGCCCACCTAGAATTTGCCAGGCCCCATGCTGAAAAAGAAGACTACTGGGACTCTGTACTCTGGAGCAATGAGACCAAGATGAAGTGTTTTTGGAACTGATGGCTTCAAAACTGTATGGTGTTGCAACGGTAAGGAGTACAAAGGAAAATGAGTGGTGCCTACAGTGAAACATGGTGGTGGCAGTGTCCTTCTGTGGGGCTTAATGAATGCTGCTGGTGTCAGGGAACTGAATTTAATTTATGGTATCATGAATTCACAGATGTACTGCTCTATAATGAAAGAGAAGGTGCTACCATCACTCAGTGTCCTTGGTCATTGTGCACTTTTCCAACATGACAATGATCTAAAAACACACATCTAAGGCCACAGTTTCATTTCTGAAGTAGAACAGGGTGAAAGTGATTCAGTGGCCAAGTATGTCTCCTGATCTGAACCCAATTGGGAAACACCTATGGGGAATTCTGAAGAGACAAGTTGAGCATCACTCTCCATCCAGCATTTGTGGGAAAATGATTTGCTATTTTCATGTGGTGACCTCCGCCTCCTTTTCTGGCATTGCTATATAGATGTCTTCTTTTTATGGAAGGTAGACGTGGAGTCACTGCATGGTTTCATGGGATATCTGAACTCCAACCAATGGGATATCAGATTCTCCTATGAATATAGTATATCTTCAGTATGTTTTCTGGATTTAGTCATTTATAAAGAGCAAGGTAAATTACTGACTAAGACCCATTTTAAAGCTATGGACAGAAACAGTTTTATTCCAATTGAAAGTTGTCACCATCCCAGTTGGTTTAAAGTTATACCGAAAGGCCAATTTCAACGCATTAGGAGAACTTGCTCAAAAATGGAGGATTTCTCATCACAGGCAGAAATTCTAAAAAAACAGTTCATTGAGAAGGGTTATAGTCAAGAAAATTTAGAATGTGAACTACAAAAGGTTTCAGACATGGATAGATGTCAGTTAATAGCTCCAAATAGGAAAGAATTAAAGAAAAATAATCAATTTGAATGGGTTGTCATTACTACCTTCTCATCCCAGTATTGGTGGGTTAATAAAATAATGAGAAAACACTGGCAAATTCTACAAAATTACAGAGCTCTTGGTCCTAGGCTTCCAGATAAACCTAATATCATATTCAGGAGAAGTAACACACTTAGACACTTTAGTGTTTTTTATTTGCTAATTTGTCCGTGTGGTCGCCAATATGTGGGGAGAACCACTCGGGCGTTGAAAGTCAGAATTGGGGAACATTTAACAAATATTCGTAAGGGCTTCATAGGACATAGCGTGTCAAAACATTTTCATGAATATCATGGAAGAAATCCCTCAGTATTGCAAGTTATTGCCATAGAAGAATATACACCACATTGGAGGGGTAGTAATCTCAAGAGACACATTTCACGTCGAGAAACTTAGTGGATTTTTGAACTTCAATCATATAGTCCCCTTGGACTCAACGTGGAATGGGATATTAATTGCTATAATCAATAACCGTTAATTAGAGCTTCCAACGAGTCAAGAGGTTCTGTCTGGTCTCCTATAGGTGGGGTTATACAGGATAAATTGCCATACCAATAATAATTAAAGTTTACAATGAGGTACAAGGGTCACTTTAAGAAATAGGGGTCCCCAGAAACCCAGGGGTTATCTGATGGGGCAGATATATATATATATATATATATATATATATATATATTAGTTGCAGACTGTTATGGGTACTTTTTAGATACACCCGAGAGAAAAGTATAAATGAGATTGTCTTTTGGCGTGGATACTCAGTTTTTTTAGCGCTGTCAGACAGAGTTTGAACCAATTAGACAATGTCCCATGCATAATATATATTTCTTACAATAATTTTTTGAGGTATTTAGTCTACAGAATATATTTATATTTTTTATTTTATGTACATTTTTTATAATATTTTTATAATTTTTTTAACCACTACAGATCTGCGTTATAGCCAAAAGATGGCTACAGCGCGGATCTGAATTGCCGGGGGGACGTCTACCCTCTTGCGCGTTCCCCGTGCGGACTCACAGACGGCGGCACGCTCTCGCGGCTGCCGCACGCTGTGTGGGCGTGCCCGCGGACTGCCAGTCCAGCCCCCATACAGTTAGAACACACACAGGGAACACAGTTAACCCCTTGATTGCCCCATTAGTGTTAACCCCTTCCCTGTCAGTGACATTTACACAGTAATCAATGGCTATTTAAGTTTCTGATCGCTGTATAAATGTCAGTGGTCTCAAAAAAGTGTAAAAAATGTCCGCTGCAATGTCGCAGTCCCAATATCGCCGCCATTACTAGTAAAAAATAAAAAAAAAAATTATAAGAAAACGGCATAAATCAATTCCCATAGTTTGTAGACCCGATAACTTTTGCGCAAACCAATCAATATACGCCAATTGCGATTTTTTTTTTTTTTTACCAAAAACATGTAGAAGAATATAAATTGGCCAAAACTGATTTTTTTTTTTTTTTTTTGGGATATTTATTATAGCAAAAAGAAAAAAATATTGTTCTTTTTTCAAAATCGTCGCTCTTTGTTTATGGCGCAAAAAATAAAACCTGCAGAGGTGATCAATTACCCCCAAAACAAAAGCTCTATTTGTGGGGAAAAAATTATAAAATTTTGTTTGGGTACAACGTCGCACGACCGCGCAATTGTAATTCAAAATGGGACAGCGCTGAAAGCCGAAAATTGATCTGGGCTGGGATGAAAAAAGGGATTTTATTATAACTTACCGTAAAATCCTTTTCTCCGAGTTCACTGACAGACGCAGCTCTTCTTGACTTTGTGGGGTTTTATGTTCGTCTTACCAGGAGTTAACTAGGCAGGGAAAGAATTCATCTGGCCCCTCCCCTGGGGGCCGTCCTCCTTTCCTACATTAAAACCCCCCCTCACAGAGGACTCTCCAGTTTGTACACAAGCCGTACCAAAAACAGAGCCCAGAGGGGTGGGTGCTGCGTCTGTCAGTGAACTCGGAGAAAAGGATTTTACGGTAAGTTATAATAAAATCCCTTTTTCTCCTACGTTCACTGACAGACGCAGCTCTT
>BLSH010395942.1:270139-297786 GCA_018402905.1 Glandirana rugosa
CCGCCCTACTCGCTCCCTGGCCCCCCCCCCCCCCGAACACAGTGAGCGCGCTTCTGGCGGCGCGCGCACGCTCACAGTGAGGGATAACACAGCGGTTTGCAATATCGAGCCACTCTGTCGCCGTCAGACTGCGGTCGGCAAGTGGTTAAGATGTACATCCACGAGTCTCTTAAAATATCAATACTCCCTGCAGACACCACCAATTGTGGAAGAGAGTTCCACATCCCTACTGACAGTGAAAATCCCCCTGTGCAGTTTAAGGCTAAACCGCTTCTCCTCCAATCTCATATTGTGTCCCCTTGTCCTCTTACACTCCTTGAGACTAAATTTTTTTTCCTATGCTGGGATTGCCCTCAAGGTATTTGTGAATCGCTATTATATCTCCTCTCAAGCGTCGTTTCTCCAGCGCGAATAGCTTTAATGTTTGCAGTTGTTTCACATAATTGAGATCCTCCAGTCCCCTTATTTGTTTTGTTGCCCTTCTTTGGACTCTCTGCAGTTCAAGCACATCCCTTCTGATGACTGGTCACTAGAACAGGACAGAATACTCCAGATGTGGTCTAAACAGAATTTTAAGTAGTAGGATTAGTATTCTATCTCTGGAGTATATCCCTTTTTTTATGCATGCCAATATTCTGCCAGCTTTGGTAACTGAGCAATAGAATGCAATGTCAAGTTGCAATCTGTTATCTACTAGGACCTCCAGATCTTTCTCCATCCTTGTTTCCCCCCAGTGGTTCTCCCCCTAATGAGTAGTTTGCATTTGTTTTTTGCCCCAAGTGCATTATTTTACATTTTTCCACATTAAAGCTCATTTGCCCACTCCATTATTTTGTTCAGGTCTTCCTCTAAAATTTCTACATCCTGATGTGAAGTTATTGCCCTGCTTAATTTTGTGTTGTCCGCAAAAACTGAGACTGAGCTATTTATCCCAACCTCTATATCAGTTATGAATACATTTAATTCAAGTCAGAACCCTGGGGCACCCCACTTACCACTCCAGATCACTCTGAGTACACGTTATTTATGACTACCCTTTGGACACACCCCTGTAACCAGCTTTTCACCCAAGAACAAACCTTATGGTCGAAACCTGCGGACCTCAGCATGTAGATTAAGTGCTTATGGGGGACTGTATTGAATGCCTTTGCAAAATCCAGGTACACCAAGCCCACAGGCCTCCCCATATCTAGATGGCAGCTTACTTCCTCGTAGAATGTTAACAGATTGGTCTGGCAAGTACAACCTTTCGTAAACCCATGCTGATAACTACTTATTTTTTTTCTTCAGTAAATTTTTGGATACAGTCCCTTATCATCCCCTCCAATAATTAACCAACGATTGATGTTAGGCTGACTAGCCTGTAGTTTCCAGGGATCTGTCTCTGTCTTTTTTTGACTATTGGTACCACATGGGCTTTTCTCCCATCAGCTGGTACCAATCCCTGTCGGTGTGCTGTCCACAAAGATTAGGAACAACTGTCTGGCTATAACCTGACTGAGTTCTCTGAGGACTCTCAGGTGTAAGCCATCTGGACCTGCTGATTTATTTGTATTAAGTCTTTCCTTCATTCCAGCCTCTGTTAGCCACGAGGGTATACGATGTGTCACTAACATGACTGTCGTGGTCAGTATACCCCTCCTTTTCCTGAGAAGGTGGCATTTAGTACAGTTGCCTTCTCTGTGTCATCCGTAATCATGCTCATCTTTTATGTGGGAAATGTGCTCTGATTTTGCTTTTTTACTGTTAAAGTGGATGTAAACCCACCCCTCACCAAGTATAAACTAATGGCACAGTATTAATGTGTATATATACATGCAAGCCTCCTGCATGTATCCCTACCTTGCAAATGTCACCCACTTCAGCAGCAGCAGCCTTGCAAAACTCTAGAATCAGTGGGTGTCTCTCTTTGCTGAAGCTCGGTGGGTGGAGTGGTGATGTCACAAGACTCCCCACCCACCTCTATACTGAGAGCTGGAGAAGAAAGGAAGGGGGAGTACGCAGCTCTGTATGCTCAGTGCAGGAGAAAAGCAAATGACCTGTCACTCACACAGCACGGGACCACTCGTCTCCTATTTCTCACAATCTTTCTCTTACTGAAAATAAGATAACAGGATTGCTCAGAGCTGGACATACTTACATACTATACTCTACTAGGGAGAATTATTAAACTTTTTTTCCAGGTTTACATCCACTTTAATGTATCTAAAAAAATTATTTGGATTTTTTTTGTTACTCTCCTCTGCTATATGTCTCTCATAATCTTTTTTGGCCACCCTGATTGCGTTCTTACACTTCTTATTGCATGCCTTGTAGTGTTGGGATGCTGAAAGTAACCCATCCCCTTTATATTGTTTGAAGGCCATTTTTTCCTCTTTAACCGCTTCCAGACCGCACTACGTACTTTTACTGCACGAATTGCCATTTATAAACGGTGATTCGGTGTGCCAGTGTGTCGGACGGACTCTATGTCCGCCAGCGACCCGCGATTGCCTAATACAGAGCCAGAACGGGGAACCGCCGATGCAAACACTGTGGTTTACCGTTCTGTCAGGGGAGATGACAGTGATCTACTGATCCCTGTAATCGGGATCAGTTAGATCCGTCATGCCCCTGCCAGCCCAGCCCCCACACAGTACGAACACAGTGAGGGAACATATTTAACCCCTTGATCGCCTCCTTAGTGTTAACCCCTTCCCTGCCAATGACATTTATACAGTAAGCAGTGGCTATTTTGAGTTCTGATCGCTGTATAAATGTCAATGGTCAGTCCAAAAAAAAATGTCAACGTGTCCAATCTGACCGCCGCAATATCGCAGTCCCAATAAAAATCGCACATCGCTGCCATTACCAGTAGAAAAAAAAATAGCAAAAAGGACATAAATCAATACTCAGTTTGTAGACGCGATAACTTTTGCGTAAACCAATCAAACGCTTTTATTTTCCAAAGATATGTAGAATACATTTTGGCCTAAACTGATGAATAAATTAGTTTTTTTATTTATTTTTTTTGGATATGTATTATAGCAAAAATTAAAAATATTGTTTTTTTTTTAAATTGTCACTGTTTATAGCGCAAAAAATAAAAACCCCAGAGGTGATCAAAAAGGACGTCAATTTTGTTTGGGTGCAACATTGCATGACCACGCAATTGTAAGTTAAAGCAACGCAGTGCTGAATCGCAAAAAGTGCTCTGGTCAGGAAGGGGGTAAATCCTTCTGGGGCTTAAGTGGTTAATGAGGCTTTTAATATTACGGTTTAGCCACCCAGGTTCCACCTTCTATATTTATTGCCCATTGGAATGCACTGTGTGATACCTTTGTTTAATATGCCCCTAAAGCATTCCCATATTTCTTCAGTGTTCAATGTTTATAGGATTTGGTCCCAATTGATGTAATGCTGTAATGACCACAGTTCAGAAAATTTGGCTCGTTTGAAATTTAGTGTTCTTGCGCTTCCCCTGTGCCTCCTTTTTCTATGTTTTACATTAAATGTGATCATCCTACGACCACTAGATCCCAAGTTGTCCAGTATTTTCACATCCGAGATCAAACTTGGATCATTCATAATAAATCTAGCAGGGCGTTCTTTCTAGTTGGGGAATCTACCAATTGGGACATGAAGTTGTCCTGTAAGACATTCATGAAATGACAGGACTTTTTTGAGTGAGCTGTCCCTTCTGTCCAGTCAATATTGGGATAATTTAAGTCCCCCATTATGATGACATTTCCCTGTTTTGTTGCCATTTCGAACTGTAATAGTAGGTCCCGCTCCTCCTCCTCTTCCAGGCTGGGTGGCCTATAACATACCTCCACTATTCATTTCCCACTTACTTCTTCTCTTTGAAGTTCTACCCACACGGATTCCACCTCCCCCTTGTCCCATTCACAGTGTCACTCCTCTCTACCACTCTCAAATCTTTTTTTTACATAGACCCCCCCCCCCCCCTTCTACCTTCCCTGTCTTTCGGATACAAGGAACACCCCTGTATATTGGCCAGCCAATCGCGTGAGCTGTCAAACCAAGTTTCAGTTATTTCCAAGTCTAAGTCCTCCTCATGTAATAGCAGCTCCAGTTCCTCAAATTTAGTTAGCTAGGCTCCAAGCATTTGCATATACTCCTCTCAGTGTTGTATGGGTGCATATTAACTTCCCCTTAGTTTTCCCTTGGGCTTTGTTTTTCAACTGTCCTTGCATTTACCCCAGGATTAGAAGTTACAGCTGTATTATTCCTGCTGACTCCACTATTACCTCCTGTCCTTGCTCACTGCAGGCTATTGCTTCCTCTGATATCACCCCCCCCCCCACAAAACCTAAATGTAAAAGCCCCTCTAATTTTGTGACCATCTTTCTTCCCAATAGGGCTGTACCATCCCCATTAAGGTGCAGCCCATCCTTAACTAGTTCCCGACCGCGTGGCGTGTTTTCATGGCAGCAGTCGGGATGCTGAGTGCGAATCGCTGTAAAAAGATGGCGATCTGCGAACAGCCGCTAGGGGGCGCGCACGCCCGCCGCACTCCTGAGGAGTGTGCCCGCGGCTCGGGCGGACCCGATGTCCGCCGGCGAGCTGCGATGAGTGGCCACAGGGAAAGAACGGGGAACCGCCGATGTAAACACGGCGGTTCCCCATTCGGTTAGTGCAGGCATGGGAGATCTACTGATCCCTGTCGCTGGGATCAGTTAGATCTCTCATGCTCATGGTAGCCCAACACCCCCCCCCCCACAGTAAGAACACACCCAGGGAACACAGTTAACCCCTAGCTCCCCCCCACCCTGGTTAACCCCTTCACTGCCAATTACATTTATACAGTAATCAGTGGGCATTTAAATTTCTGATCGCTGAATAAATGTCATTGGTCCCAAAAAGTGTCAAAAATGTCTGATGTCCGCTGCAATATCGCAGTACCGCTAAAAATCACAGATTGCCGCCATTACTAGTAAAAAATAAAAAAAACATAAAAACCCCAGAAATTAATTCTCATCATCCGTAAACGCGGCCACTTTTGCGCAAACCAATCAAACGCCGATTGTGATTTTTTTTAATCACAAATATGAGGAAGAATATAAATCGGCCAAAACCGATGAAAAAAAAATGTTTTTTTATATTTTTTTTTGGATTCGAATTTTAGCAAAAAGTAAGAAATTTGGGCTTTTTTGCAAAATGGTCGCTCTTTTGTTTATAGCGGCGATCAGAAATGACGCAGAGGCGATCAAATACCACCAAAAGAAAGCTCTATTTGTGGGGAAAAAAGGACGCAAATTTTGTTTGGGTGCAACGTCGCACGACCGCGCAATTGTCAGTTAAAACGACGCAGTGCCGAAGCACAAAAAGTGCTCTGGTCCTAAAGCTGGAAAACCTTCCGGTTGGTAAGTGGTTAAAGAGCCAGAAACCAACTGAGAAGTCAGCCCAGCTCTCCGGGAACCCGAACCCCTCTTTCCTACACCAGTTCCTCAGCCACTTGTTCAGTTCCCTAATCTCCTGCTGCCTCTCTGGTGTGGTTCAAGGCACATGTAGTATTTCAGAGAAAACCATCTTGGAGGTCCTTTTTCTCAATCTATTCTATATCTAAGTCCCTGAAATCATTTTTTTGGACTCTCCACCTTCCTCTCACTTTGTCATTGGTACCAAAGTGTACCATGACCGCTGGGTCCTCCTCAGCCCCGCCCAATAATCTGTCCACCCGATCCACGATGTGCCAAACCCAAGCACCTGGTAAACAACAAAGTTCAGCAAACACTGTTTTTCTGACAGATTGCCTTCTCTGTCGTCCTAATTGAGTCCCTCACTACCAGCACTTGTCTAGCCTTTCCCATATCTCTGCTCCCTCCTTACTGGAGCCGACACGCCCCTGGCAGCTAGGGGAGGGCACCTGCTTCAGCACTGCCATCCCTGAGCAACTGGGCATATTTGTTGGGGTGTACCAAACTCAGGACTAACCTCTCTAGCACTCTTCTCCCTACCGCTCCTGCTAGTTGTCACCCAGCTACCTACCTTTGGCTCCTGTGCCTCCATGTCTCCAACCTCCTCTTCACTGGCCACCGCCAGCATCTGCTGGGTAATGTCCAAGATCCTTTTCAGGTTGCTGATGCTTCTCTGTGCTGCTACCTGATTCTCCAGAACCAGGATCTGGGCTTCCAGAGAAACAACTCGCTCACATCTCGCACAGTAGTATTCGCCCTCGATTGGCTCATCAAGGAACACATACATGGAGCAGGAAGTGCACCGAGTGGCATCACCAGTCCCGTTGGACATTTTACCCTCTATTCTAGTGAGGATAATAAGAACGACTTAATACCTGGTAGTGTAGAATACCAATAGTAAGGTACTCCCAGGTAGTAAGCGAGGTTACTCCGAGATATTAAGTTAATTTACTCACAGGTACTAAGTTAGTCCCAGGTATTAATTTAAGGTTCTCCCAAATATTAATTTACCCCTAGGTATTAAGGTACTCCCAGGTACTAAGTTAATACCTGGGTGTACCTTAACGCAAATTACTCCCAGGTGTTAAGCTAGGGTACTCCCAGGTACTCCGTTAAAACCTGGGAGTACCTTAATACCCGGGAGTAGCGTACTCCCAAGTGAATCTTTTCTGTTGGTCTTGTCCGCTCTGCTCCTGTTCAGCTGACCCCTGTAATCTGACACTTGCTGGGCTTGTCACTCCCTTGGTCAGCCCGTCTCTCACTGCTCCCGCCGCTTCCCCGGTCTGCCTGTCACACTCCTCCTCCGGTCCACTTACCCGCCGCCTCTCCCAGTCAACCTGTCCCTTCCAGTCTCCCAGTCCCGCTGGTTACACGCCCGCCTCCTCTGTCAGTCCGTAGGGTGACACTAACCCGTCACTCCTGCTTCACCTTCCTGATGGTCCGCGCCTGCTGCTGCTCGCTGTCCCTGGATCACCTGCCACCTCTCCTGGTCTCAGTGAGGGAGGGGGTCGCAATCCTCAGCTCCCACACACATACCACAATCTCTCCACTCTGCACAGCTCTACACTTTCGTGCCAAAATGTTAAACCACCTGCTGTAAGTTCACCTCATGGCCAGGCATATATTAAAGGCAAAGTTCACCTTTTGGAAGAAAAAAAAAAAAAAACAAATGCACGATTTTGTAGGAAAAAAAAAAGTGCATTTGTTTTTTTTTAGATTGCAGCCTGTAAAGCATTGCACCCAAGATCAGCAGATCATGGGTGCAATTTCAGGCTCCTGCAGACGGCTCAGTATAGTTGATCTAATGACAGATTTCTGTCGAACAGGAATGCTGGAAAGATTTAATTTGATCAGCAGCTTGCAGTTGCTGATCCTTGTATTCTGACAGCGGAGGAGTCCTGTGGTCAGAATACAACAGCACAACAGGGAATGAAACCTCCATCCACCTCACTTGTGTGGATGAAGGAATCCGTTCACTTTTTTTTCCGATCGGCCAGCAAAAACAAAAACAGCTATGGGCAGCTTAATTTTATAACTGTTGTTTTATTAGATACTAGAAATGCACTGCAATGTATCCTCCTACATCTTCCTTATTGGCTGAAGGGAAATCACTTTTGAAGCTCAGATACATTTGGGACCATAAAGTCAGCTAAATATGGATTGAAGTTCAGCAGGGACCGGTCAAATTTGGATCAATGTACAGTATGGGCAGGCTGGTTGTACAGAAGTCACAGTGTTGGAAATTTCTGCTTGATCAGTGCCAGGAGCACTGATCAGTGCATTCTAATAGCCGGGAAGTCTCCCCACTGTCAGAATACAAAGGCACAGCGAGCGGGGGAATTCCTTGCTCCACATCAAAGAATCCCCTATGGGCTGCCTTAAAGTGTTACTAATACCACAAAAGTAAAAATCTGTCTGTATATGCAGTAAAGCATACTCGTTACTCTCTCTGTGGAATCTAAGGAGTTAATCCTCCGCATTGTGTAAAAAGGCTGTTTGAGCCTGTATTCTCTGATCCTACCCTTCTTCCACAGTCCCCAAATCCATCTACTGATAGTACCACTCTGCACATGCTCAATTTGGTGTATATCGCGAGAGAGGTTTTTCCTTTTTTTTTTTTGGGAGGGTTCATGTGATCAGCACTGTCCAGACAGAGGGTTTAACCACTTGCCGACCGTCAACCGCAGGTTGACGGCGACAAGGTGGTTCGTTATCGCAAATCGCCGTCATACGACGGCGGCTGCGATAACGCGCACTGTGAGCGCGCGCGTGCCGCCGGAGGCGCGCCCGCACGCTCACTGTGTTCGGGGAGGGCCAGGGAGCGGGTGCGGCGGCTTCGATTGCCGCCGGCTACCCGCGATGGCCCCCCCGGAGCGAGTGAGCGGAGGTCCGTGTATGTAAACACGGACCTCCGCTCTGTGTGAGGGGGAAGGGCTGTGATCACAGCCTTCCTTTACGTGAAGGCTGTGATAACTTCCCTTCCCCTGTTAGGGCAGTCCCCATACAGTTAGAACACGCCCAGGGAACATAATTAACCCTTAGCGCGCCCCCTGCAGGTTAACCCCTTCACTGCCAATGGCATTTACACAGTAATCAGTGCTGTATAAATGCCAATGGTCCCAAAAAAAGTGTCAAAATGGTCCGACATGTCCGCTGAAATATCGCAGTACCGCAAAAAAAAAAAAAAATCGCAGATCGCCGCCATTTTTAGTAAAAAAAAAAAAATAAAAAAATAACCCCAAAAATGAATTCTCATCATCCGTAAACGCGGCCACTTTTGCGCAAACCAATCAATAAACGCCGATTGCGTTTTTTTTTATCGCAAATATGAGGAAGAATATAAATCGGCCAAAAACGGTGAAAAAAAATGTTTTTTTATATTTTTTTTTTGGATTTGTATTCTAGCAAAAAGTAAGAAATTTGGTTTTTTTTGCAAAATTGTCGCTCTTCTTTTGTTTATAGCGGCGATCAGAAATGACGCAGAGGTGATCAAATACCACCAAAAGAAAGCTCTGTTTGTGGGAAAAAAAGGCCGCAAATTTCGTTTGGGTACAATGTCGCACGACCGCGCAATTGTCAGTTAAAGCGACGCAGCGCCGAATCGCAAAAAGGGCTCCGGTCCTAAAGCTGGAAATCCTTCCGGGGCTGAAGTGGTTAACCAGTGCTCAGCCAGACTGCTATATACTGCTGATGAGAAAAGGTATTTAGGAGTTTATATTTACTAAAATAAATTGCATTTCCATGTTCTGTGTACTGTGGGAGACCAGATATAGGGAATGCAGGGTCATGGGTTTACTAACACTTTAAGCTGCAATAAGGTTTTAATTTAAAAACCCATACAAATTCTACTGGACATTTCACCAGAAATAAACCGTCTATTTTAATAACTTCTAGCAACGTGATTCCCACATCGAAACAATCATATTATCTTTACTGCAAATTTTATTTTAAGAAGCACATACTAAAAAAGCACATTTCAAAATCAGACATTTTCAGTAAAGTCTTTTGCAAATGGTCACCACATTATTTCCCAAAGCCATTTTCACAAGACAGCAAAGTGAATTGCAAAACGCTGTGTCGTAAGGAAATGACTTGTGAAATGATCTGGCTTTAGGGTGGATTATCAAAGCTGCTGATACACAGATTTATATTCTGAGCCTCTCCAACAGCCTTTCTACTTAATGACTATTAATTGAGAATCGAAGTGCTACAAGCCACATCAGCACTCCTGTAATGTCATCTCAAGGGAAAAAAAAGGTCAGACTAGGAAGATTATTGAAAAGAATGTCACCTTGGGTAAACAGTCTACTATTATGGTACTACAAGTCTCAGTGACCCATAGGCAGGAGTGGTATGTGAAATGATCAATTATTACAAGTCTGGACAATTCCAACTGTTCATATGATTAAAGAGGAAGGTGGGGTTTACTTCCTCTATGTTACCCTGGATTGTAAAAGCATAATGGGCTAGTATGCATCACATATTAGCCCATTATGTGCCACTTACCTGCATTGGAAGCCAGCGATGTTCCCGCACCAGGCCGCATCCATCTTCAGCCTCTCTTCATTCCGGGGTCGCGATCTCCAGCTTTGTGGCTGGCCGGAGTCGCGTGATGTCACTCCCGAGCATGCGTGCGGGAGCTGCCAGTCACGGCACAAACTCAGTGAAGGAACGGCACGGAGGCCGTTTATTCCCTGCGCATGTGCCCGGTGATGTAGGCACATCACAGTACACTGCATATCTCCTGAACCGTGCACCTCTGGGTGATCTATGTACATTGCAAGGATTATAACAAACTTTGTTGCAGATTCCTACCTTTCGTTATTCTGAAGAAATCCCTGTGTGTTTGTCTGTATCCATGTGGGAAAGTGAGTCTAACAGGAGTGTTTTTATAATTACCAATCAACTGTGCATCTGCAGGGCTCCAATGAGGAAATCTGCTGGGCCTGCATCCTTTTAGATGTGATTTCCTATTGGGAGTATCTCACCAAATATGACATTTTTGTTGCAGGAGATGCCACAAATCTGACTTGCAGAATTCTGGGAAAACTGGTGAGCCAATCACACAAGCGGGAAATGTTTCTGGGGGGACGAACATCTCCAGGTAGCCATATTGCATTGCATTTTCAGAAAATTACAGAGCTGCAGACTGAAAAGCAAAGGTCCTTTTTAATAACATTCAATTACAATATGACTTGTGTCACAATTGTATATGCTATATTATTTTTTCTTTATTTGCTAGATTTTTTCCCCATGAAAGTGGAGTTACCCTTTAAGTGTACAGAGGGCCTGAAGTCTCCTAGGCTTATTACAAGTTAAAGTAAGTTTATTTTTTTTTAGGGACCCAGTCTTTTACGATATAAACTGGATGCTTATGGTAATTGCAAATTCTCCAACAGCCTAGTCACAGTTGTTCAGTGTCATGCAGTGAAATGACAACATTTTGCTGCATGAAAATGCATTTGGGCCTGATTCACACCTATGCAGGTTTCAGTTTGTATATTCCAGGTGCATTTTGCATTTTTCAATACACGCTTTTGATCCACTGAAGTCTATGGAACCAAAAACCAGATAAATGTCCATGGTCCTTTCCATAAAATGCACAGATGTGAACTACGTCCATAGGAAACCATGTTAAATGGACTGTAGCGTGTTTCTGCAAAATTGAAAACGCACTAAAAAACGCATAGGTGTGAACCAGGTCTTCAAGCGGAAACCCCATTCTTTCCTTTGGGGATGGTTCGCATCTATGGGTGGAAGTATACAGAGTTCTGGAAATAGAAAGTATAATGGCCCATTTGCATGCACATGGAACAGTGTGAATGTAGGGCAATGCCTTGCCTACCCACCTACCACCATCTATTTAATGAAAACAAAATCTTTGGGAGGTAAGTGGGATGAGAAGGGGTGGTTATGGGCTGTGAGATCAGACTCTGAGGATTTCCAGATGCCCGTTAACAAATAATGGTACTTGTAGGCACACACCCTACATTTTACCTGATACATTAGTAACCAATGTTTGGGAGTAACCGCAGGTTCACTTAAAGGCTTTGTTCACCTCTGGCCAGCCATACAAAATACATAAAGACGAACTAGCAGAATACAGTTCTATTGTATTACCTTTTCCTTCTCCCAGCCTATGCTTTATTGTTTAACACTGCCCTCTTGTGGCCAAAACGAAATTAACATTAAAAAGCTTAAAATAAATCAAAGCCAAAGCAGCATTAGAATGCCAGTTTATTGCACATTCAGGATCTGTACAGAATTCTATAAATAAGAAAGACCGGGATATTTACATAGTGCTCTCCATGCAGTGGTGGACAATGGCTGGTATGGGGCATCAAATACTTTAATATTTACACTCTGTACCATAAGGTTGCACACCTGCCTGTGAAATGTGTTAACCTTTTTTTTTCTTAATATATGCTAGAAGCCCACGATGACCATACATGGCTTAGTTCTGTCCGTGGAAAGCGCTCTGAAGCATGCTTTGCTTGAACATGAGACAGCACTCAGAGTGGGAACTAGAACGCAAGTCTTTGCAGCTTACATTTCCAGGGGAAATTTTGCAATTCCCTATACTAGTGGCTGGCGACCGCAACACTACTGCACAAAAATAGGTGCAACAATGCTATTGTCTTGGAAGAGTTGTGTTGTATTCACTGCACAGAGGTCAGAAACACACAAACACACAACACTAAAGCTGGGTTGGGGGTGGGGGCTCTGTAAAATGCAGTCACAGCACATAGTGAAGTCACTACAATGGAGCCTGTGTGGCCTCCTCCGTGTACAGGAGAAATGTTACAACAGAACGCCAAATGGAATAGCGGTCAGCAGAGCCAGCGGTCTGGAAGGGGAGGGGGCATAGCGCACATTCAGTGTGTGGTCACAGGTCAGTTATTGGAGAGGGGGTAGGGGAAAGGTCAGCTGGACACAGGCCGAGGGGGTCTGCTCTTCATCTCCGCTTCCTTTCCTCGAATGGCGGCCACGTAGGAGAAGAGACACAGGACAGAGTAGCAGATCTCGTGGGCCTGTTAAAAGAGAAAAAAAAAACCACTGAGACTGCAGAGCAACAAGCACCTTCCAAATATTAGGCCTTATATACAGTGCATCTGGAAAGTATACAGAGCTTCACTTTTTCCACATTTTGTTATGTTAGAGCCTTATTCCAAAAATGTATTAAATTCATTATTTTCCTCAAAATTCTACAAGCACCACCCCATAATGGCAGCATGAAAGAAGTTTGTTTGAAATCTTTGCAATTTTATTAAAAATAAAAAACAAAAAAATCCCATGTACATAAGTATTCACAGCCTTGGCCATGACACGCAAAATTGAGCTCAGGTGCATCCTGTTTCCAGTGATCATCCTTGAGATGTTTCTGCAACTTGATTGGAGTCCACCTGTGGTAAAGTAAGTTGATTGGACATGATTTTGAAAGGCACGCACCTGTCTATACAAGATCCAACAGTTAACAGTGCATATCAGAGCACAAACCAAGCCATGAAGTCCAAAGAATTGTCTGTAGACCTTCGAGACAGAATTGTATCATGGTACAGATCTGGGGAAGGGTACAGAAACATTTCTGCAGAACTGAAGGTCCCTATGAGCACAGTGGCCTCCATCATCCATAAATGAAAAAAATATGGAACCACCAGGACTCTTCCTAGAGTGGGGCAGAGAAGGGCCTTAGTCAGGGAGGTGACCAAGAATTTGATGGTCACTCTGACAGAGCTCCAGCATTTCTGTGTAGAGAGAAGAACCTTCCAGAAGAACAATCATCTCTGCAGCACACCACCAATCAAACCTGTATGGTAGAGTGGCCAGACGGAAGCCACTCAGTAAATGGTACATGACAGCCCGCCTGGAGTTTGCCAAAAGGCACCTGAAGGACTCTTAGACCATGAGAAACAAAATTCTCTGGTCTAATGAAACAAAGCTTGAACTCTTTGGCCTGAACAGCAAGAGTCATGTCTGGAGAAAACCAGGCACCGCTCATCACCTGGCCAATACCATCCCTATAGTGAAGCATGGTGGTGGCAGCATCATGCTGTGGGGATGTTTTTCAGTGGCAAGAACTGGGAGAATAGTCAGGATCGAGGGAAAGATGAATGCAGCAATGTACAGAGACATCCTAGATGAAAACCTGCTCCAGAGCGCTCTGGACCTCAGACTGGGGTGAAGGTTCATCTTCCATCAGGACAACGACCCTAAGCACACAGCCAACAAAGGAGTAGCTACGGGACAACTCTGTGAATGTCCTTGAGTGGCCCAGCCAGAGCCCAGACTTGAACCCGATTGAACATCTCTGGAGAGATCTAAAAATGGCTGTGCACTGACGCTCCCCATCCAACCTGGAGCTTGAGAGGTCCTGTAAAGAAGAATGAAAGAAACTGCCTTAAAAATGGGTGCGCCAAGCTTGTGGCATCATACTCAAAAAGACTTGAGTCTGTAATTGGTGCCAAAGGTGCTTCAATAAAGTCCTGCGCAAAGGCTGTGAATACTTATGTACATGGGATTTTTTTTTGTTTTTTTAGCTTTAATACATTCGATTTCATGTTGTCATGATGGGGTATGGTTTGTAGAATTTTGAGGAAAATAATGACTTGAATCCATTTTGGAATAAGGCTGTAACATAAAATGTGGAAAAAGTGGAGCTCTGAATAATTTCTGGATGCACTGTACTATGCTGTAAGAAATAAGAACAGTTTATAAATGTAGAAGAGTATCTAGAGTGACAAGGCTCCAATGCAAAACTGAATATCAGTCATTGTTGGTTGAGGTCTCATATTGAAGCTCCACTTGGCCTCAGGCTATCAAATCAACTTTAAAATCGAGAACACCTCCTCCGCATAGGTGTGGTGGTCTAAAATCAAATCTTCAAACCCATTTGTATCTAAACTGGAGAGCATTGCTGCCCTCTTAGGACTGGGGAAGCCCCAATACATACTGGAAAAAGCCTAGTGCATTGTCACAGTAAACATTATAAAAATGAATCTACACACACGCACGCACGCACGCACGCGACAGCCCGAGCTCAAAGTAACAGGCATTCTATCCACTCTGCATACCCCTGAGCTTGGGAGGACATAACCTGAACCCCAACTGGCTTATGGGTTTTCGAGGGAAGTACCCTCCTCCTCACAGCCAGACTCCTGGACCAAGCAGAGGGTTTGGCCAGTTGGGGTTCAGGCGATGTCCTCCCAAGCCCAGGAGTACGCAGAGTGAATGGAAAAACAGTTACTTTCATTAGCTCTCTCATATCGTTCGAGCAGATTCATTTTTATAATAAACTTTACTGGGATAATGCATTAGGCTGGCATGCCCTCTGGGCCAAGCATGCAAGAAAGGTGATTTGGTAAAAAAACAGTCTCAGGGTCCAGGCTGTATTTCATGGGACTGGGTATATGGTTGTATTTCATGGGACTGGTATATGGCTGTATTTCACGACAATGGTACATGCTGTATTTCATGGCACTGATATATGCTGTAATTCATGGCACTGGTATATGCTGTATTTCATGGGACTGACATATGGCTGCATTGAAAGGGCTCTTAAGTGAACCCTATGCATACAATGAATAAGCACAATTAACTCAAATTTTATAAATGAAGGATTAAAAAAGAAAATAAAAAAAAAGAAAATTGGCCACTTCTATTTCTAAATATCGACATTGGGCAGAGAAAAACCCATATCTGTCTACCTCTAAATCAAACCTATTTATTCCTTTCACAGTAAAAACAATGGCGCCACTTTGAGCCTGCTAGCACACTGTTAAAAAAGGCTAAATTTTCTTGAATGGGTTCTGCTCGAAAGGCAGTACTGCCCAATCACATCAGAGGGTATAATTCCTGCCACGACGCAAAGGATTGTGGCCACGGCATGTGTACACCCCCCAGATGCTGCCTTTGCAGCAATAAGGGGAGTGACTGTGAGGTGGTAAAAAAACATGGGTCAACCATGGGTTTTTTACTGCCCCCACCCATCACTGCAAATGTAAACGAGCTCTAAAACTCAGATGTGAATTTAATCTAAGTCTCTAGTCTGAGAATTGCCATGGCTATTCCAGCTCTCAGTGAAGGAAATGGAAAGGTCATCTTCCATAGCCCTCAGTAAGCAACATCCAGGCCTCTATCATGCTTGGCTTGGAAGCCCATTGGAGACTATTAAGCTCTCAAACTGTGCATGTGCATTCACAATCAATCTGTGAGGTCACCAAGGGGGCTAGACTTTTCTGGCTCTTCATCAGGCAGCAGAGTCTAGACTGTTAATTGTTTTAATGCCACTATAGCAGCAAAACGCCTCAGATCAAAACCGAACGCATCTAATGGTACCCATGCACACAGTCCAATTTATTTGATATTACCAATAAAAAAAATGAACTGTGCGCTATGTTTAGTCACTTCTGTTTTCAAACTTCAACCAAAATGAAGTGATAAATGGGGATTGGAAGTGTGTGTATGTTTGTGCGCTTGTGTGTGTGTTTTTGTGTGTGTGCAATTGTGTGCTTTTACCAAAAGTATTGGGGGCGCCTACCTTTACACACACACACACAAACTAACTAATGGCATCCCAGTATTAGTCCATAGGGTACAATATTGAGTTGGCCCACCCTTTTCAGCTATAACAGCTTCAACTCTTCTGGGAAGGCTGTCTACAAGGTTTAGAAATGTGTTTATGGGAATGTTTGACCATTCATCCAGAAGCGCATTTGTGAGGTCAGGCATTGATGTTGGACGAGAAGGCCTGGCTCGCAGTCTCTGCTCTAATTCATCCCAAAGGTGTTCTACCAAATTTGCGCATCAATGTCTTTATGGAGCTTGCTTTGTGCACTGGTCCAAATCATTTGATGGAGAGGGAATTATGGTGTGGGGTTGTTTTTAGGGGTTGGGCTTGGCCCCTTCCTTCCAGTGAAAGGAACTCTTAAGGCATCAGCATACCAAGACATTTTGGACAATTTCCTGCTCCCAACTTTATGGGAACAGTTTGGGGATGGCCCCTTCCTGTTCCAGCATGACTGCGCACCAGTATACAAAACAAGGTTCACAAATACATGGATGGGTGAGTTTGAGGTGTAGGAACTTGGTCAAACATTCCCATAGACACACTCCTAAACCTTGTGGACAGCCTTCCCAGAAGATTTGAAGGTGTTATAGCTGCAAAGGGTGGGCCAACTCAATATTAAACCCTTTGGACTAAGACTGGGATGCCATTAACATTCATGTGCGTGTAAAGACGGATGTCCCAATACTTTTGGTAATATAGTGTACCATATATTACATTATAGATATATATCGCTCTATATCCATCTTTTTTTTCTTGCGGAAAATTATTGTGGCAGCAGGAAATCAAGCTCTTAAGAATGTCACATTCTATATTGTGCTTCAAACAGTACTATCGTGTGCATAGCTTAAAATACAGTATTTCACAAAAGTGAGTACACCCCTCACATTTTTGTAAATATTTTATTATATCTTTCATGTGACAACACCGAAGAAATGACTTTGCTACAATGTAAAGTAGTGAGTGTACAGCTTGTATAACTGCAAATTTGCTGCCCCCTCAAAATAACTCAACACACAGCCATTAATGTGTAAACTGCTGTCAACAAAAGGGAGTACACCCCTAAGTTAAAATGTCCAAACTGGGCCCAAAGTGTCAATATTTTGTGCGGTCACCGTTATTTTCCAGCACTGCCTTAACCCTCTTGGGCATGGAGTTCATCAGAGCTTCACAGGTTGCCACTGGAGTCCTCTTCCACTCCTCCATGAAGATATCACAGAGCTGGTGGATGTTAGAGACCTTGCGCTCCTCCTCCTTCTGTTTGAGGATGCTCAATAGGGTTGAGGTCTGGAGACATGCTTGGCCAGTCCATCATCTTTGCCCTCAGCTTCTTTAGCAAGGCATTGGTCATCTTGGAGGTGTGTTTGGGATCATTATGTTGGAATACTGCCCTGCGGCCCAGTCTCTGAAGGGAGAGAATCATGCTCTGCTTCTGTATATCACAGTACATATTGGCATTTATGGTTCCCTCAATGAACTGTAGATCCCTAGTGCCAGCAGCAATCATGCAGCCCCAGACCATGACAGTCCCACCACCATGCTTGACTGTAGACAAGACACTTGTCTTTGTACTCCTCACCTGGTTGCCGCCACACACGCTTGACACCATCTGAACCAAATACGTTTATCTTGGTCTCATCAGACCACAGGACATGGTTCCAGTAATCCATGTCCTTAGTTTGCTTGTCTTCAGCAAATTGTTTGCAGGCTTTCTTGTGCATCATCTTTAGAAGAGGCTTCCTTCTGGGATGAGTGCCATGCAGACCAATTTGATGCAGTGTGCAGTGTATGGTCTGAGCACTGACAGCCTGACCCCCCCCCCCACCCCTTCAATCTCTGCAGCAATGCTGGCAGCACTCATACGTCTATTACTCAAAGACAACCTCTGGATATGACGCTGAGCATGTGCACTCAACCTCTTTGGTTGACCATGGCGGGGCCTGTTCTGAGCGGAACCTGTCCTGTTAAACCACTGTATGGTCTTGGCCATCGAGCCACAGCTCAATTTCAGGGTCTTGGCAATCTTCTTATAGCCTAGGTCATCTTTATGTAGAGCAACAATTCTTTTATTCAGATCCTCAGAGAGTTCTTTGCCATGAGGTGCCATGTTGAACTTCCAGTGATCAGTATGAGAGAGTGAGAGCGATATCAAATTTAACACACCTGCTCCCCATTCGCACCTTAGACCTAGTAACACTAACTTGTCACATGACACCGTGAAGGGAAAATGGCTAATTGGGCCCAATTTGGACATTTTCACTTAGGGGTGTACTCACTTTTGTTGCCAGCGGTTTAGACATTATTGGATGTGTGTCGAGTTATTTTGAGGGAACAGCAAATTTACACTGCTATACAAGCTGTGCACTCATTACTTTACATTGTAGCAAAGTGTCATTTCTTCAGTGTTGTCACATGAAAAAATATAATAAAATATTTACAAAAATGTGAGGGGTGTACTTACTTTTGTGAGATACTGTATATAATGTAAGTGTCCATGTAATTTTTCCCTGGGCTTCACATTGTAAAAAAATAATAATAATAATATATCGATCTTTTGCTGCAACAAAATGGACAATGAAAATGTATTTCAATTTGAAAATACTGTAGGACTCTTGCAATTGACATTATGAAAAGAAAATACTTTGGGGGGGAAAAAAAAGAATGAAAATTAAGATTAAGCTAAAAAATATAAACAAAGATCAGATGTAAACCTGGTGGCCCTCAGAGCAGAGGAAGGCTTAGAAAGCATACTTGGCCTTTTCAATCACAGAGCACACTTGCCTCTAAATACAGGGTTGGGGACTTATCTTGAGCAGCAGCCTTCAAATTTAGCCTGATGTGCACATTCTAAAAAAGGACATCTTTGACAGTTGTGGCTTACAGTGCAGTGATGACACCTAGTTAGACTACATAATGGCTGTCATCACTTAATTCAGTTGGGCAATGAAGCACTTCGACGTTGCTATTTTCAAGTTGGCCGTCCATAAATCTCTTCTGAGGCTTCATTTACTCACTGCTGTAATTACTAACCCAAGCTGACATCACTAGTATCATCTTCCCATAACGGACCCACCATATGGGTGGCTGGAGCCAACGTAACGCTACTGTCCACTTAACTGGGATAAGTGATCCTGTCACAGAGGTACTCATCGAATAACGCAGCCCAACTGCCCTTACATCATGCAAGAGATATGATACTACGACAGCATCAATGCAGTTGCAGACTGCAAACCCAGTTCTAGTGAAAAACGCATTTTTGGTTTTGGACAGGGTAGGGAAAGCATAGAATCCCTGTTAGGTATTTACTGCCGTATGTGTGTGTCCACATTTGGAAGGTTCCCCTCAGATCCTGATGGTGCTAGAAGCAATTGGAAATTCCTCCAGTAAGCCACAACGTACATCTTTGCCAGCACACGACAGATCTGGAGTCCAAACTTTTTTCTATTAAAGCATGATCACATCACAAGCAGAGAGTGCAACGTTTCAAAGTCACGCAGGACCCCTTTATCAGGCAGGTGATAAGTGTAAGGCAACAGTGCAACATATTTTAACATCCACCAAAGAGGTAAAAAGTAAAGAACCACCCACCCCTGGATCAGTGTCACACCAGTATTGGCTTCTTGGCAGGACTGATGATGTCACACCTATCCAGGGGGGGTGGTTCTTTACCTTTTGTCTATTTTTGATTAGTGGATGCTTATTTAAATATGTTGCACTGTTACCCTACACTTATCACATGCCTGACAAAGGGGTCCTGCATGGATCCGAAACGTTGCACTCTGGCTTGTGATGTGATCATGCTTTAATAAAAAATGTTTGGACTCCAGAACCGTGGTTTACTCGCAAATATATTTGTTGTGGCTTTCATGATCCAGTCTTTCCCCAGGAACGTGTGCGATGGGAATTTTAGTATTCCTTCATTTACTTCAACAGAATACTTACACAAGCGGTCAAAGGGAGGTGAAATTTTACCACTGGGGTCACCAACAATAATAATTTGACAGAATTTATACCCATCTATCCAAAAAAAGTGTGTTGGCTGGATTTGCACTTGCAGCAAACACCCCGATACCCAGCTGTATGTATAGATAGAATATAAAGTCTTATAAAGTGTACTCATTCAGCGCTTCAATCCATGCATTCATTTTAGGAGTCACAAGCTTGCATTGTGGCTACTTACCATGGGCGTCTTGTACCGGTGGCTCACCACTTCTTTAGTTTCAGGAACTAGAACCGGATCCAAGAGACAAAACACAGAGTTCAAAAAAACACAGAGAGAAAAACACAAGACCAGAGGGAGAGAGGACACCCAGCCAGGGGCCTACAGAGAACACCCAAGGGGACGAATGGTCACAGACAGGATGAAACTGGGAATTAGGACCACAGGGTCACAATGTTAGCAGTGAATCAAGTAACACAATGACACCCAGGGAAGCAAGGTCAATTAGGCAGCAATGGTTTGCTTTCTTATTGAGGAGAGTCTACAAGCCTTTCCAACAGTCAAGTAGCTAATTAGCAAGTTAATTGAAATGTCTGAAGCCAAGATTAATAATGTTAGGCGTTTGTGTAGTTAGTTCGGAGTAAATTGTGGTAAAGCAGTAGATATATTTAAAGGGTCAGTCCATACAAATTGGATTTTTTAGTTAGTGGACACAGGGCCAAGTCCACTACTAGCTTCTTATATGCAGGACTCCAGAAACAATGTTCCTCTTGAGAGTTCGGGGCTCTGCCCTACCGGATAATATATATATATATATATATATATATATATATATATATATATATATATATATGCTTTCATTTTGGAACTTATTTACTGTAGAATACGAGAGTCCCTCAATTTTGGGTGGGCAGAGTCTGGAGCTCAGAAAGGTCACCAATAGAATTCCTTAGAAATATAAGCAACCGATGTGTGATTTGATCCTCCAATATAATAAAACGGCCAAAATAATTTTAGGGTGAACTGATCCTTTAAAGATTTCAGTTAAAGAGGACCCATCTTTGGACAGGAAGCTACCATGATGTGGGCTGAACCAATAATTAGCTTGGATTATATAAAGCAACTAGGAGAGCGGTTCTCAACTCCGGTCCTCAGGACCCACCAACAGGCCAGATTTTAAGTATTACCTTGGGGAGATGCAGACTAGAATACTGAAATCACTGAGCAGCAAATGATATCACCTGTGATGCATTTCAGTTATCCTGCAAACCTGGCCTGTTTGTGGGTCCCCAGGACAGAGGTTGAGAATCACTGAACTAGGAGGACTAGTAATGTTTCAGTGACATCACTGGTTCCTATTAATTCAGAAGCCTAAACATTAGGTCAACTCACAATATGGCTGCAGACACTGTGTGCACATCACAGGTCCAATTTAACAGGCTTATTCAATAAAATGGTTAAAGAATAACAGCAATGCACAAAGAACAGTAATCAATAAAATTCTGATTAGTTGCTATGCCTTAGTCTGTCTTTCTAAATAAGCACATAGATCGAGAAAAGTTTGCATTGAAGTCGGTCTGCTATACTACAGTGGACAAAGTAGGTCTGCTTGACTATGTTGGGCCAACACAAGGTGGGAGGACACAGACAGACAAACAGATCACATTTATCACAGCAGTGGTGCTCAGTGGTGATCCTTAAAGGCCCACTAACACTGTACGTCTTTTCCCTGTTATCACCTGGTGGCTTCATATATGTTTTGGGGACTACAGTGAAGAAATCCCCACCAGAATATACAATATATAAAAAATAGAAGAGCCAGACCCCTAATTATTATTTGCAGCTAGCTTGGGAACTTAAGCAAAGAAATATTCACATTTGTGTCCTCGAGAGAGATAAAAAAACACATTGAAATATTTTTGGATTTAACAAACTTATATGTGAGGTTTGAGTGGAATGATCCATTGGCTAGTAACAAGTTTAGGATAAAAGCATAAATCATGATATGTACAATCAAGTTCACATGGAGCAAAAAATGTTTGCATGTGCCACAAAAACGACACCCTACATAGCCACACATCGCTCCAGACACAGATGTATTTTACCCATGTGCAAAAACCCATCTATTTCACTAAAAAAAACATGTGTTATGCATTTTTGCATGGATTACATCTTTTGCCAACCATCACATAAGGTGGTGTATGGTTGCAGGGCAAATACAGCTACTGAGTGCGGCCTTTCTACCCCATGTATGCAGCAATTTGTAAAGAAAATCTTCAATGTCTGGGGGGGGGGAGACGACAAAGAACACTACAGGTACTGTTAGGGGGTTTTGAGGTCCACAGCTGAGCACCAGCGACCAACAATTTACAGCAAACTGGTCTAATAATAAATATGGAGGTGAATTGTTATCGTTCTGGGTCCCGGTATCAATTAGATCTAAAAGTTAACCTGTACTCGGTTTTCCAATTGTAGGTTTATTTATAGCCAAGTTTTTATTTCATTTTTGATCAAGTGTGGAAGGGACTAAAACCCCTGCCAGTTTATTTTATACCATCTGTTCAGTTGAGGTGGTTCCCCTCACTTCCTGTCCCACAGATGCAACAGGAAGTGAGAGGAAAGCAGAAATCCTATCTTAGACAGTCGTCCCCATGTACCCTGACCGGCTGGCCATTTTAGTCCGCTGGTGCCCTTAAATACATCACATGAAATGGAGGCCGCATGGCCTGAGGAAGGAGCAACCAAGCTCTGCAAAAGTGTAGACAAGCCCAGGTAGCAGCATTGGTGACCTCACGTCCACCTCCCGTGCTGTACCCCGAAGCCTGTAGTCCCCCACTCCACAGAAACCCGCGGTACCCTCTCTTATCACAGCTGAAGCATAAAATCCGGATGCCCAGTAGCAGAGGACAGATGAGCTCTAACCCCGTACTGTTTGAGAGTTACTAGATTTTAGCACAATAAATTCAGCATGATTAAACCACTACACTTAGATGGTGCTGGTGTTTTTTTCATTGTTTACACAGGATAGAGTCTCACTTTTACCTCTAAAGAATAAGCTGCCTGTGCTGCTCTATGGACTAAATGGACTTGTAAATGATTTTTAATGGACTGCTAATGCTGGGCTAATAGACACCCCCCCTAGGTTTTGTCATCCTTGCGCCATAATCTCTCCTCTGTCCCCATTTACACTCACTTCATATTCCAGTGACAACTGTAAAATATTTTGGATTTTTCCACAACTTTTATCTAGATGATAAAGCTCATCAGCGTGACTTTCCAGCATGGACACAGCAATAAAACCTGACAGGAGTTCTAAGACTTCCCTACCATATCCAAAACCTGTGGTTGCAGGAAAGATTTATGCACCCTGTGTGGCCGGCCTAAGCCCTGCCAAGTGCCATTACACTATGTAATGAACACACCCTTATTCGTCACTAAGGTAGTCTAGTTACCTAAAAATCCAGGTAAAGTCAGGCCCAGGATCAAAGAGAAAATAAATCAGAGTGTGGCACAAAATAATCTTTTCTGGCTAATAAAGGTGCTATAAGGCACTCTGTGGTGTTTGCTCTTAGGAATGACTTTTTAATGGAGTACAGGTTACCTTTAACACAAGTAGTCTTAGCCACTACTGCAACTAAAGCAAGATACAGGAAGATATGGATGTATAGGAGTTGCTGGGCAGGCAGACAAAAGGTCAATATGCACACATTGAAACAGGTACATTGAATATGGTCAAACATGGTGTAGGTGGAATTATGAAGATGTAAAAAATCTTGAGGCACACCCTTCAGCATCATCAGTATGAATACCCAGATCATAGTAATAAATTATAATTATTCAATGCCAGATGAAGGTGTCAAGTTTATTGAAGGCTCAGAGAGATTTTACACTACAGTTAACTGTTCAAATTTAGGGATTAGCTAGTTAACCTAAAGATCTATCCAATCTCATCTTAACAGTTAAACCAGTCACTTTACTACTAACCCATGGGGTAAACAAATGCCTAGTGTGTGGTCTACATGAATGCAGTGCTCTGCATCTTAGCGTCCCCTTCTGCCTGGATGATATCCTGTGTTGCTCTATGAAGATATGGCAGTGTTTAGTGAGAGATGGTCTTATGCCATTTCTAAGGTTGTGAAGTCATTAGCAGCTGAGCTTAAAGTATGCACCTGCTCTGCATGCAGCCAACATACAGGCTTGCTGACCCAGGTCTCATTTGCAAAGAGTACACTGGGATTTTTACAGCCTACTGCACCCCAGTACACGGTGCTCCTGGTCACTTTAATAGTTTGATTTCTTAAAAAGTTATGGATACAAGTTCCTGCACAATCCAAGTTTTGGTGCCATCACGCACACTAAAAGAAAAAGGGATTTTATTAAAACTTACCGTATAATCCTTTTCTCCGAGTTCACTGACAGACGCAGCTCTTCATGACTATGTGGGTTTTATGTCAGTTACTACTAGGAGTTAACTAGGCAGGGAAAGAAAACAGCTGACCCCTCCCCTGGGGGCCGTTCTTCTTTCCTACATCAAACCCCCTTCCTGTATAGCTCTTCAGTTCGTACAAAAGCCGTAAAAACACAGAGCCCAGAGGGGTGGGTGCTGCGTCTGTCAGTGAACTCGGAGAAAAGGATTTTACGGTAAGTTATAATAAAATCCCTTTTTCTCCTTATGTTCACTGACAGACGCAGCTCTTCATGACTATGTGGGGACGTCCCAAAGCTGTGTCAAAAAGAGGGGTGGGTAAACACTAACAACTGTTCCCAATTGAACCTCTGAAGAGGCACCAGCCGCGCCTACGCTGCCGCCTGTAAAACTATGCGGCCAAAAGCAGCATCTGAGGATGCGAACACATCAACTTTGTGAAACTTAGTAAAAGTGTGAACAGAGGCCCACGTGGCCGCCTTGCACACCTGGGACACCGAAGCCTGGTGTCTGAAGACCCAGGAAGTACTAACCGCCCGGGTAAAGTAAGCCATAACTGGAAAAGGGGGAACTCTTGCCCCGAACAGATACGCATGAGTCACGGTTTTTCTAAACCAATGATAAATAGTAGCCGAAGAGGCCGCCCGGCCTTTTCGCGGCCCTTCTGGCCGCACAAACAAGGCATCAGTTTTCCGAAAGGGACTGTATCCGCCAAATACACCCGTAAGGCCCTCACTACGTCCAAGGCATGCAACTCAAACACATTTGGGTGCGAAGGACGAGGGCACAATGAAGGCAGGACAATATCTTCAATTGATGTGAAAGGAAGAGACTACCTTCGGAAGAAAAGAGGTATGAGGTCGCAAGACCGTCTTATCCCTACGCAGAACAAAATAGGGGGACTTGCACGATAGCGCAGCTAATTCCGACCCCCGTCTAGCAGAAGTGATGGCTACCAAGAAGGCCACCTTCTGCGACAGAAGCTGAAGAGAAAACTCCCTGCTCTTCTCATAAGGTGGTTTCTGAAGCACATAGAGCACCAGATTCTAATCCCACGGAGCCATCGGGGATCTTACCCGAGGCGCCACATGTCACACACCTTGCACAAAAATACGAATCAAAGGGTGTGAAGCCAAAGGCTCCTGGAAGAGAATGGCTATGGCCGAAATCTGACCCTTGATAATACCCAAGGCCAGGTTCTATTCAGGCCTACCAGAAAAAAAGAGGTCAGGACCCTGGACACAACATAAGAACGGGGGTAAAAACCCTCCGCCTCACCAAACAATGTATGCCTTCCAGGTGCGGTGATAAATCTTGCGAGAGGTACACTTGCGAGCTTTCAGCAAGGTAGGGATCACGGAACCGGCGACTCCCCTATCCTTCAGCACCTTGGACTCAATAGCCAAGCTGTCAAAACCAGCGAGGGTAAAGCAGGGTGCAAGATGGGTCCTTGCGACAGAAGGTCGTCCCGTCCGGGGAGCCGCCAAGGGGTGTCCGCCTCCATTTGCACCACGTCGGCGTACCACGTGCGCCGGGGCCAAACTGGGCCACCAGAATTGTCGGAATCCCCTCCGCCATTATCCTGCAAACCAATTTTGGAAGCAGCTGAATCGGAGGGAAGGCGTATAGGAGACGATAATGGCTCCAGGGAACCACTAGAGCGTCCGTGGCCACTGCCAACAGAACCCTCGTTCTGGACACAAAGGTCCTCACCTTGTGTTGAACCGGAACGCCATGAGAACTACATCCGGCGTCCCCCATCTGAGACAGATCTGACCGAACACCACCGGGTGGAAGACCACACCCTTCGGTCCAGTGTCTGGTGACAGAAAATCCGCCAGCCAAAACATTGGAATGTTGCCCACGCAGCGTCAGAGCAGCCTCTGCTGCTTCCGCTGGGCTCCTCTTGTCGCCCTGGAGATTCACCCACACTACCACTGTGGCATTGTCCGAAGCAAATTCGGATCGGGCGGCCTTGCAATCTCATTGACCAATGGAGGATACATAGTCTGATCGCTCCAGCTCCAGCACGGTGATGGACAGGCGAGCCTACTAAGGCAAACAGCGGTCCTGGAGCGGTAACCGCCCCAGGACTCCGCTCCAGTCCGTCAGGCTGGCATCTGTGGCAAAAATCATCCACTGAAAAACGAAATCCTCGGTATTGGGGCTGAGCCCCGACAACACCGGCTCAGAGACGCCCTGGTCTGGGGGCTCAACTGGATAGGAAGAGCCAACGACCTATGGGACATGTCTCACCGAGTCAGGAGTGCACGTTAAGAACAATGAGGGTAACTCCGGGCAAAAAAGGGTATCACCTCAAAGGCCGAGATCATAAGCCCCCGCACCCTCATACAGCACCGTAGTGAGAACTGACGGAGTGACAAGAGGGTACGCACCGGCAACTGTTCAGAGTCCAGAATGACTCTCAGATACTCTAGACGGCGGAAAGGAGACACAGACGACATCGTCAGGTTTTATAACCAACCGAAGTCGAGCAGGGATGCCATCAAAAGAATTTTTAAAAACTTAGAGATGCCGGGGGTTGAACCCAGGGCCTCATACCTGCAAGGCATGCGCTCTACCATGAGCTACATCCCATGCTTGATGCTCACATTCTCCCCCAAAGCCGAGACCGAGTCCGCTCACAGGCGCAATCGTCCAGGTATGCCGCTAGGGCCATGCCTGCCAGACGTAGTAATGCCAACACCGGAGCTACAACGATGTAACGACCCGGGGTGCGGAGGTCAGGCCAAAGGAAGGAGCACGAATCAGAGACGGTGATCCCCCACCGCGAACCGCAGGAAAGGTCGGAGACGGGAATGAAGGGTTACAAGGAGGTACACGCCTCCTATGTCTAAAGACGCCAACCATACTCCTGGGCGAAAGGCGGCCACAACCGACCCAACCGACTCCATCCGGAATTTTTCGCGTCCTGACATACTGGCCATGATGCTCACATTTCATAGCCTTCAAGCCAGGATGGACCGAGAGTCCTCCCCATTTGTGGGGAACCACAACAGGTGTGAGCAAAAACTCTATCCTGTAGCCGGTGGGCACCACTACCCGGACCCAGCGGTCTGGAAAACGGGACAAACACCGCTTTGCGAGCCCCAGAAGATGCCCCCACCCGACCCCCGGGCGGGAGCAACCCATCAGGCTGAGGAAAACTTGTCCTCCGTCTATTCTGTTGCGCTGCCATTGCCGTCGTCCGGCCCCTGCAGCAGGCTTACCAGAGCGGGTCCTTATCCGCTGACCTGGGGGGAAGGGAGGCTCCCACCTGCGACGAAATTTACGCCT
>BLSH010395942.1:297965-308019 GCA_018402905.1 Glandirana rugosa
CAGGGGTCCGTCGCAGGGGGAGGGGGAGTTAATAGTAAACCCCTCCGTAGGGTTGATCTAGACCGTAGGCCCCAGAGACCCTGGGGACGTCTGGAAAGAATACACCCTATCCTCCACAATCACGTGCCTTGTTCCCGACCGTCGACGTGTTCTTCGTCAAGAATACCGGTGTAACAGCGTAATTCAGCGACGACGAAATTTCTACTAGACGACGCGTGCACACACTAGAGGATCCGGGGGGTCCTGGGTTCAGAATAGGGAATTGTGTTTAAAACTGGTAAAGGACAGCACTTACCGTGTGGGTCGCAAACGGAAATGGTTACTGTGCGACTAAAAGTGATAGGGAAACTCCTCTCAAAGATTCATCACCATCAGGGGTCTTTTTTTTTTTTTTTTTTTAAAAAGAAGGGAGCCTTCCCTAGGGATAACAGCCGCCCTAGTAAGGCGTGCAACCGGTGGGTCCACTGCTGGGGACTACCACTACTTAGAAACTCTCCTCAAAGGGATAGTGAAAATCAGCGTGTCATTGGTAAAGGCAAACGCTGGGTGTGCCATTCACGACAGGAAATGGTCAAAATTTGTGTTAAGGGATAAGACTTGGGTCCTGGGGGGCCTAGGAGATCACACACGTGCGCAGCAGATCATCTTTAAAGCAGCAGCGACTTAATGCGACAATGTGGCCATAAGAACTGCTTCTTGTGCAGCTGCCAGCCCTTGTTCCGTGCACTAACACCTCCTATCCCACATAAGAAAGGTCTGCAGGGGTCCCAGAGACCCCGGATGCCAGATCTAGTTGGGATGCCTCCCCAAATGATAATTGAGGGGGAGGGGGACGCTGCCTGGGGACCCACAGAGTGGCGTTCGAACGAGGCAAAACTCACTGAGGACCGCCCGCAGCAGGTCCAGAAAGTCCCTTGTCAGTAGGGTCAGCAAACATACCCCTTTCTTTTTTACAGAAAAAAATGACACCTAAAAGGACTGAGAAGGGGCGCCCACACCCAGCCACACACCCACAGGCCTATACAGAGGACAGTGCCCACCACCACCAGCACCCAAGGGGAGCCCAGCTATACTTGCAGTCCGCTGCCAGTTGTTGCAGATCGTTCCTGAAGAGCTGTCTGCGTTGTCACCGCCGTTTCTGAGAGGGAGAGAGGCTGCAGCCACGTGTAGATAGCAAAGCATGCAGTCAAAATGGCCGCTGTGAAACACTAGAGGCCGACACACCCTTTCAGGAAACGTGCAGTACCATCTATTCCCAACGGTGGCAGGTGATCCGGATGAGAAGGCCGGAAAAATTTTAAAAATAAAAAATGACAATTTGGTCACAATGGACAGAGTTCTTTTCCCAGAAGGGAAGCCAGGTCAACTCCTTGCAAACTAGGCATTGAAACTGAAGAGCTATACAGGAAGGGGGTTTGATGTAGGAAAGGAGGACGGCCCCCAGGGGAGGGGTCAGCTGTTTTCTTTCCCTGCCTAGTTAACGCCTAGTAGTAACTGACATAAAACCCACATAGTCATGAAGAGCTGCGTCTGTCAGTGAACGTAAGGAGAAATCATCCCCTTCCACTTATTTTAATCATGCTACCAAAATTAGCGTGTGCTGTAAATTGCCACTAGCATTGCTCCTGTTTCTTCTTGCTGGAGGCTGCCATTTTGCTGAAGTCCAGAGCAGTCACTTCCTTATTGGAAACGTTCTCCCCTCTACTTGGTCTCAAAAACTATATGTCAAGTTCTGTAACTAAAATATGAACTTTTCCAGTTTTGATTGCATGTCTTGGATCAGTTATGCCTAGTACACACAGGCCGAATGTCAGGAGACATCGGCCGGTTTAATAAAAAAACAGCCGACATTCAGCCTGTGTGTATGTCAGTCAGCCGGTCCAAAAGAAGCCGGCAGTCAACTGGCTCCTGATGAGCGCTCTCCAGCAATGGATGCGGGCGGGCGTCAATGCAATCTTAACGACACCCCAAAAGCAGGTTGCAAACAGTGCATTTTTTGGCACCAGATCACATGGTACAAGTTGCAGTTTTGGAACCACACTGCTGCATGCATGTCTTTAGTGCAATATGGTGTAAATTGAGCTCATCCAAAATGAATGGGCTCAAATCGCAACGCACTGAATCTCATGTGAATTGAACAGGAATACAGTGCGGTTCCTGTACGATTCACATGCGGTTCATAGGGTGAACTAAGTCTAAGAGAGGAAGGCTGATGGAAGCTTTACAGTGCTCAAGTTCACAGGCTGCCAATGAGGGAGAAAGGAGAGAATATCAGGGAGATCGGATAAGGCACTATCCTTGTAAGTTTAACTCTTTTCGGTCTCCCTGGCAGCAGAATTTGGCCTGACCCCTTTCCTGCTTTTCTTTTCTCCTTCCCTATTCTGTGTTCCCTCAGAGTCTTGATCTTTCATGTTGCTTTCTTTTCCAATCAGCAACAGTCTTGAAGCGGTCAGCAGATTAGCCTCTAGCACAGTGTTTCTCAATTCCAGTACTCAAGGCGCACCAGCAGGTCATGTTTTCAGGATTTCCATCAGATGAAACAGCTGTCGTAGTTACTAAGGCAGTGAAACTGATCAAATCACCTGTGCAAAATAATGGAGAGCCTGAAAACATGACCTGTTGGTGCACCTTGAGGACTGGAATTGAGAAACACTGCTCTAGTGGCTCTGACTTTAGGCACAGTGACAAAAACAGATAGCAACTGAGCATGTACAGAGCAGGGTGAGGCAGTGTATTCTAGGATTTTAAACAGTACAAGCACTCATCTTTAATGTTTTTCATAGCTATACCTGCAAAAGTGGCCAGCTTGAAGTGATCCATTAGGACTTAATTTTCTGACTAAAGTTCCTCTTTAGGTATCCTGGGAGCTTTGAAACCCAGGGCACTGCATTATGCAAATATCAAATTTGGCTAAGAATCTGTCCCTTTGTCCGGACCCCACCTAAATCCTGTGCTGCACTGCTGAACTTGGAGGTCATCCATCACATTCACACACCAACAGTGAAGCAGCTCAATTCCTATTTCTATGACAGTGCTCCCCGAGGTGCAGGACTTGCTGGGTGCTCTAGAAGACATCTAAAGCAATGTTTGCACCCTCTGCATTGAATAGTCAGTATTATAAACCATTGTCTAACTATAAGTAGAGAGATGCTTTACTAATGTAGGTGCTTTCAAAACAGAACAAAATGAACCACAAATTAAAACCTATCCTAACCCTTGTTCTCATTGCAGAGACCTGAGCATGTACAGTATATGGCTACAGTACGATTAATAGGAGTTGCCTAAAGCAACTAGATTTTCCTTTTAACTTTTCCAGCATATAAAAGGAAAAAATTGATTTGTGGTTGCAGGGGTAAACTAGACCCTTCAAGGAGGAGGAATAAAATATTAATTTAAAAGGGATCCTGCTGTAAACCTTAAAAATTCAAACGTGAGCCAACTTTATGAAATACACGTTTCACGCCACATTTTGTAAAAAAAAAAAAATAAATCTTTCTAAAGTTTAACAAATAATATCTGAATGATGGCACCCCTCTTACTTTGAAGAGGGAGAGGGGGCAGTCTAGAAGTGGTCACAGGTAAGTACTGCAGCACCCATGCTCTGTAATGGATTTTCCACCTTCAGGCGACTTTAAGCTACTGGCTTCCATCTATTCTCATGCAACATTTATTAATTATATTGCCTTTAACTAGAATTATTCTACAAATCTGTTAAGTTAGATTTGTCATTAGGCTTAGTTTACAAAAGTAAACCTCCTGGTGCAAATCACTAAAAATGCCTTTACAAGACACCTCAGGCAACCCCAAAGCCTGTAGTATGCCAGTTTAAGCTTCTGCAAGACGTATCACTGAGGCACACTGCCAGCACATCCTGCAATTCACTGCGAGGGCTCAGAAACCTACTAAAAAGCAACCCAGAGTGCAATATAGGATATGCTTGTGGCCTCTCTTTGAGCCACCATTTACCAAACCAGGAAAGTCTATATTGTAGCAACTTAGGTCAGCTACAGACAGTTCAAATCTTGCCCATTTCAGCAGGAGTTGGACGAGATTCGAATCATGTATGAGCAGGCTGAATGTAAAAAGTAAAAAAATTGGGCAACTTGGGTACAACCAGCCTGCGGATTTTACACGCGATTATCGCTTGCAGCTTCTATAGCCACTAGCAATAATCACTGTCTTCTCCTGGCGGGGAAGGCTTCCTCGCCAGGTGAATAAAATAACTTGGCAGGAGGGATTCCCCTGTCATGGCTGTTGAGGGGGCAACAGAGTGAAATGTATTCATTTACAGTATAACTAAAGGCATTTATTTTTGTTTTGGAGAGAATGGAGATGGATTAGAACACTTGTCAGGTTTCAATTGCTGTCTCTGTCCCTATTAGGCAGGCTCATCCCCTCTCCCTTTTGGTGATAATTATTAAACATGACAGGTAAAGTAAACAAAGATTTCACATTTTTGATGGTCCCCAGAACAGGAATAGAGGGGTGATCTTCCAATGGGAACAATAGTTCTGGTGACAACGAGGAATCCCTTTCACTTTAGAGGGATTTCCACTCACTTCCTGTTTTGGCTATAAAACAGAATGTGAAGGGAAATTTCCCCAGTGGAACATAATGACAAAAATAAACCTTACAGGGGTTATAACCTTCACTTACTCTATCCAAAATGAAGAAAAAAAAAAAAGTTCTGCCTTTAGTTCAACTTTGAAGTTGAAGTCCAGGGAAACACATAAATATGCAGATTAAAATGGTCTAAGTGGGGCTTTACTCAGAAATACTATTCTTTTGTCAATCTGTCCAATCCTGAGATGAACACAGTTCTGCCACATAGCGCAGCCCTGTCTAGCTGAGCAAGAGACCTGTCTAAGGCCCCGTTCACACCGGATTGATTTTCTGCTGGAAGCTTGTAGGTCTAAAAACACTCAGAAAGCCAAATCCTTATTCATTTCAATGGCTCCTGTTTACATCTCAGCGTTCTGTCGCCTGAAGCAAAATGTCTGTTGCTCAAAAGAGTACAGGAGCTCCTTTTTAGCAGATTGGGCCCACAGATGTGAACACCTGAAAAAGTGAGACATGAGAGTTTTCTGCTCAAACAGCAGCTCTCCACCCTGATCTCCTACACCTCTCACCCCCTACTGCTTTCTACTGATTAGACAAAAATGACTGAAAACGCTTGTAGCACTTCTAAAAATTCTCAAAAACTCGCAAATAAAAACACCTGAAAGTTACTCCTTGCTCTATCCAAAATGAAAAAAAAAAAAGTTATGCCTATAGTTCTACTTTAAATCGAAGCTTCAACCTTCCTGCAAATGCAATAAAGGACAGTTTGTTACCAGTTTCCTTTGCTTATATGCTGGCACAGGTCTGGTTGTTCAGATTATGGAGTGGCAGAAGGGAAATACAGGGAATGTATTGTACAACAGGACACAGCCGTGTATAGTTTCACTATCAAAAGAAATTGAACATTTCCCAGGAGGCAAAGATGCTTCAATGGCATGTACCAGCAGAAGATCAAAAGAAAATGTATACTATTTACAAAATAATTTCCTTCTTTTATTTTACAAAAGACATTTAAAAGAAAGGAGAACTTTTCTGTTAAAGGAAAGTTGTCATGATAGAATACTGCAGCCAACAATTCTTGCTTCACTATTAGTGAGTCAATGACCCGGAACGAGCAGCAAAGTTGGATCTATTGCATGCATTTTCTGGATCAAGGGGTGGAGTTGACCATCCAAGATGCATGTAACAATTGACAATCCTTTGTCCTCAATCCCTTGTCAAATCTTTGAAATTCTGACAGGTTTCCCCCCTTAAGGCCTCATGCAAACAGGACATTTAAAAACGCCACCGCTGCCGCAAGGAAAAAGCAGCATTGAAAGCGCACCGTTAGCCGCAGTTTTGAACAGCGTTTATGGGAGTTATTTGGCGTTAGCATTTTTTGGCTTTTTTTCAGTAAAAACACTCCCTAAATGTAAAAACGCATAAAAACGCCAAAAGTGGCTAAACGCTTGTTACCGCATTTGGCAGCATTTTTTGTTTTTACAGCTCAACAGCCTCTACTCCTGGATGCACAGGCTATAGTTTTTTTTTTTCTACTGCCCCTTAACGCTTACGCCTCCAAACACCTCTGACAGTTTGTGTGTGCATGGACACCTAGGCTAACATGGAGGGGTATTTAGAGGCAGTAACAAAAAAAAAAAATGTCAGATGCCTCTGTGTGCATGAGCCCTAAAAGAGAAAATGAACAGGTTTTCAAATAGTTTTATTTGTGTTTTAGAATCAAAGTTTTTACAAAAATAGGAGTTTACTAAGCGTATGTGCAGCCCAGCTGTACTCACTTTATAGCAGATACTGCTATGCAGCTGCCATAGTCATATGGCGGCGCTATTGCCCATACAGCACATATGACATAGGGGAGGGTGACCTTGCTTAGCTGTGTGCGAGTTCTGAAAAGCAGGAGCTCAAATTACAGACAACTTACAGCATAGCAGTAAAATGACTTAGCAGGCGTGACTAAACTGCACAACTTCTTGACAGTGGCAAATATTAAAATATTCACTTGGAATATTTCATTATTACCTGTGTAAAAACAAAATGTTTCATATACATTCTTCCTAGTGCTTAAAATAATGAATAGAGGAAAGGGAAAAAATTCACGTTCCTCAAGTCACCTGAAGATAAAAAGACCATTTTTCAATCTACTCTGCGTGCCTATAGACACTTAGCTGACGTAGCATGTTACCTGATCTGGAGAAGGAAGGTTTTCCGAGCTGCCACAGGCAGATGGAGAATATTATACAGCAGTAACTCAGATACCCCTCAAAGATCTTGCAATGGCTCCCTAAATCTCCCTCTCTTCTACTGCACTAGAAGGCGCTCTGGGGGGACCCCGTTTTCTGAGTTACTGCCATGGCAATACAGACCCAGCAGCACAATGATGGTATTTACCAAATTCCTCCAAGACAAAGACGCCCCGTACAGTGTTACACTTTTTAATGTGATTCAGCTGTATGAAAACCTAGAGGAGAGAGGGGACAGAAAAATGGGAAGGAAAAAAGGTACAGAGGAAGAAGAGGGGCAAAAAAAAAAAAAATAGAGGTAAAACAGAGGTGAACGTGAGAAAGTGAGGGGATGGACAAGAGAGAAAATGGAGGAGATGAGAAGGGACAAGAAGGGAATCAGGAGAGAGATTTTGAGGGGAAGGGAGAGAGACAGAAGGCACTGGTTAATTTTTCATATCCAGGATTTCCACTGGTGTTGACAACATTTCTGTAACAGACTGATGTGTGAAAAGGGGAAAAACAGCTTTGGAGTAATGGGAAGACGTACCCTAACACAGCAAAATATCAGGAGGTAAACCATAACTAAAGCCGGGGGGGAAAAAGTGTTGGAGGTCAGACGGAGGGGGAGGGGGGGGAGGGAGGGAGTAGCACAGACAGCTCAAAAAACTAACGGGGGAGGGGAAGAGAGCAGCGAGAAGCAAAGATGGCGGCAGAGTGAGTACCTTCCGCTCCTTGCAGGAGGAGTGAGCGTGGGAGAGAAATGAGACTGTTAGTGACACAGTGAGACCACACCTCCCCTCACTTCCTAATACCCCCAGCAACACACAGCCCAGACCAAGACATCAACACGGGGAGGCCAGGAAAAAGCAGCCCCGTTATCAAATCCATCCCTGCTCCTCACCCAGCACGGAGCGCAGGCCTTGCTCAGGCTGCATTGAAGGGGGACATCACTGGCTATTATTTTGTCTTGCAGTGTCAGTGTAGTTTTTTTGTTTTTTTTTTCAGGTGTCCTTTTTCTTATAACTTTTTGTAGCCAGTGGATGCACTGAAGACCTGTGACACCGATATCTTCGGTTCCCTCCTTTCCTCCGGATCGTTCTATTATGAGATGAAGAACCAAAATGATCCCTAAAATGACCTGCAGAGCCCTGGGTGACCTTGTGATGACTTGAAGGTCACCGTGGTGACCAGAAGGATTACATTCTGCCCCTGGGTGACCTGTGGATGAGCTGTGTATGGAGGGTCAGCACTGGGAGAGGTCAGCCTGAGCCAGGGAGGGGTTACAAAGAGACAGCGCCAGACACCACCCACCCCCGGCAGGCAGAGGGCAGCATGGAGCAGAGACAGCGAGAAACGGCACATGTGTCACACAGCTACAGCAAGCAGAGAAAACACAGACTGAGAGACAGAGGGGAGCTCAAGAATTAGGGGTACCCGGCACACTGCAACTTGCACACTTGTATCCCCAACACTTACATGTTGCCCACCCTGGCCCCCGACATGACTACACTGCAAAGAAACACTTTACACACATAATGGGTTTATGGGAATAAAACACAACTTATGAAACACAAAGCACATAATGTTACTGGACTTTGACAGACAAACCAGCTACGTGATCACTTCTAAATCCACATAATACAGTGCTGGAGTCCCCTCTCTCACCCATCCCTACGAACAAGCACACCGCACACTCCCTTAGTCATACTCCCCTCCACATTCACCCTCCCCTCATACCTGACTGTGCATGAATTTCAGATTAATCCCTTCCAAGGTCACCTGAAGAAGACCCCCTTCCCCAGTCTTCATGTCTTGAACAGGGAACTCACCACCAAGCTCTGGGCCTGTAGAGGAAATGTAGGACATGAGAATTGAGCATGAGCAGATTTCCAAATAACCTGCGCTGTAATAACCAAGTACTAGGGTATAGATTACATAAAAGAAATTCAGCTTTTCCCAAAAATCATACATACCTAGGTGGACGCAGCATCGGTCCCAGCTGGCTACAAGACTAAGAACGGAGTGATCAAGGACCACTGATCGCTCGGTTCTCAGAGCTCCGTCAGTCATTGCTCTCTGCTCTATCCACCACCGCACGTGCGTGCTCACTGGAGTGCTGGGCTATGGAGGGGGCAGGATGACCAGCTCAGGCTCTCTGAGAGGCTGAGTTGGGTGATGGTCAGGGTTGTGGGTGGATCCTGACTTTATTGCCGCAATCTTGCCGGGACCGGCAATGTGACTTCAGCCCATTGTCTGCTGAAAACGTGTCACAGGAGTGCAGAACAAACTGCACTCCTGTAATCCAACAGAAGTACAGTCAAATGAGCTTGAACCTTTTTTCTCATTCAAATCTGTATATAAAAAGATCCCTAGCATGATGCCCTGTGCTGGGGATACGTTTATAAACGTCCCCATTTTAAGAGACAGTAGCTGAATTTGGGCAGCTAATGGCTCTCAATACCCACGGTTCTGCTGACCACCAGGAACCAGTTAGTGATTTACAATTATGTAAACGCTATGACACCGTTATCTGTTGAAGACTTCCGTGACCAAAAAAGCCTCTGCCTGCAGAAAAACTTTGCCACCTTCAACTTTCAGTGTGATGTGCAATGCTCTTTATTTAATAATGACATTTTCAGATACAGCTATATTAAAAATAAATGTAAAATATATATATACACACATATATATATTATTCAGGTGTAGTGAGTAGCACACTCCTATCTTCAAGGTGCCAGCAATCAAGCCTTACCCATAGGCTGTATATAAGAAGCAATAGTCCGGGATTACTGCACTCAAAAATAAAAACATTTTTTATATATATATATATATATATATATATATATATATATATATATATATATATATACATACATATACACACACATACACATACACACACACATATACTTTTTTTTTTTTTATTTATATTCCCACGCCCATTGGTCAGCCTATAATAAAACAAAGCATTGTTTATTAAAATGGTTTACTAATTAAAATTACATTATGTTGAACCATATAAAAAGACAATGTATGCAAATTAGGGACATATTTAAAGGTTAAGTTCTCCTTTTAACAAAAGAAATGCCCTTTTTTTTTTGCAGGTAAAAAAAATAAAATCAGCATTTACTATTTTTTGTTTTCAGAGCCAGTAAAGCATTGCACCAGCTATCAGATCAGCAGGACTCTTGCAGACCTGTCATACTGCTTACTCATACTGGCAAGCTGATACACACTGACAGGAAGAATGAATTAACTTTTAGATCAGTGGT
>BLSH010395942.1:308029-338575 GCA_018402905.1 Glandirana rugosa
CTCAGGACGACTAGACTATCGACCACGTTACGAAATGACCGAGACTTTTGTTTTATATACATACATATACACACACATACACATACACACACACATATACTTTTTTTTTTTTTATTTATATTCCCACGCCCATTGGTCAGCCTATAATAAAACAAAGCATTGTTTATTAAAATGGTTTACTAATTAAAATTACATTATGTTGAACCATATAAAAAGACAATGTATGCAAATTAGGGACATATTTAAAGGTTAAGTTCTCCTTTTAACAAAAGAAATGCCCTTTTTTTTTTGCAGGTAAAAAAAATAAAATCAGCATTTACTATTTTTTGTTTTCAGAGCCAGTAAAGCATTGCACCAGCTATCAGATCAGCAGGACTCTTGCAGACCTGTCATACTGCTTACTCATACTGGCAAGCTGATACACACTGACAGGAAGAATGAATTAACTTTTAGATCAGTGGTTCTCAACTCCTGTCCTCGGGACCCACTAACAGGTCAGGTTTGCAGGATAACTGAAATGCATCACAGGTGATATAATTTGCTGCTCAGTGATTGCAGTATTCTAATCTGCATCTCCCCAAGGTAATACTTAAAATCTGGCCTGTTGGTGGGTCTTGAGGACAGGAGTTGAGAACCAGTGTTTTAGATCAATATATTTATTATTGTTTCCATAGTTTAGAAGACCTGTGCCTTATTATATTGTTGCTCTGAGTGTATGCTGTATAATGATCCGTTGGTAAAACGCAAGTTTTTTATTAGCTTTGACGAATGCCCTGTGAAATGTTTCGTCTGTTAATTTTTTTTAGAAAATAATAAAAAATTGTTAATTATGAAAAAAAAGAAAAAAACAACTACCATAGCGCTCAACAGCACTGTGGTAGTTCACTGAGAACTACAACCCAATGGCCACAAAGGCTGTTGGGACTTGTAGTTACTCATGCACAGAGGACTGTGAGTGAAGTGATGTGGTCTGGCAGGTGGAGCCCCTCAGTGCCAGGTTAGTTTCAAAGAATGACAGTGGGTGCCCGCCTGTTGTCACAGGGGAAGGGCGGAGAGGGAGAATGGCTGCAGCTGCTGAAACATGTAGCATGTTCCAAAAGGTAAACTTATACTTTAAGGCTGCATTCACACAGGGGCGATCCAACTTGGCGCAACTTTGCTAAGCAATTGCAGCGCGACTTTCAGCGCGACTTCGGCGCGACTTCAGCGCGACTTACAACACGACTTATGCCAGGCGACTTTGCCTGTGGCCAATCAGAGAAGGGAGGGAGGGGCTGGCCCCAAACATAAATTCTATTCTTTTCACTGTAAAGTCGCTTGCATTAACATAGGGATCCGACTTGGAGGCGACTTCCATTCATTTCTATGGGCACAAGTCGGATAGAATTTGCCTTGAGTCGTGTAGGAACTTTTTTCTGAAGTCGGAGCGACTTAGTCGTGTACATTAAGACGGCTCCCATTCATTTCAATGGGATTTTAGATGTCAAGCGACCTGGGGCGACTTGAGGCTACTCAAGTCGGAGCGACAGTCGCCCCTGTGTGAATGGGGCCTAAAAAGCAGTAAATGTGGCATTCACCCAACATTCACAGGTGGTTAATTATTCAATGAAATTGAAAAACACATGCACAAGGAAGATTCATCTGTAGTGAATATCTGGTTAATACAAATCCACTGCTTTGTAAACATGCCCTTAGAGTTCTAACCAAGTTAACTGACACAGGCTGATGCTTCTAAATTTGGTGCGAGTCTGTGGGTTAAAAAATGAATATACCTCAATAAACAAAAATACAGATTTTTAATACAGCTTACCTGTAAAATCCTTTACATCATGGGACACAGATTGTTCATTCATTATTGCTGGGTTATACGCTACCTTCAGGTGAATGGACACTGGCAACCAATAGACAGGAAGTCCCCCCTATATAACCCCTCCCACTCCGGGATTACCTTTAGTTTCTGAAGCAAGCAATAAGTATCCCAGAAAGAAGAGGGGAGGGATCTCTGTGTCCGGTGATGTACTCCAAGAAAAGGATTTCACAGGTAAGCTGTATTAAAAATCCATATTTCTTTATCGTACATCACGGGACACAGAGTGTTAATTCATTACTGCTGGGAAAGTAATATCCCTTGAGGGGAGGGAACAAAGTAATCCTAAGCCCACCTTGGACAAAAGGACCTAGACAGCTGCCTGCATCACACTGTGTCCGAATGCAGCATCTTCCTGGTGAATGTATGAACCAAAGACCAAGTAGCAGCCTTGCAAATCTAGGCCATAGACAGCTGCTGATGCATTGCCCATGCGGTACTCATCCTTCTGGTGGAATGGGCTTTCAAACCAAAAGGTGTAACCTTACCCTTACCCTTTAGCCCATATGCCTGGCTAATGACCTGGTGAATCCACCTAGCAATAGTTGAGCTAGTCGCTGACATTTTTAACCACTTCCCGACCGCCTGCCGTGTTTTCACGGCGGCAGTCGGGTTGCTGTGCGCGAATCGCCGTAAAAAGACGGCGATCTGCGAACGGCCGCTAGGGGGCGCGCGCCCGCCGCAGCCCTGAGGAGTGTGCCCGCGGCTCGGGCGGACCCGACGTCCGCCAGCGAGCCATGATGAGCGGCCACAGGCAAAGAACGGGGAACCGCCGATGTAAACACGGTGGTTCCCCATTCTGACAGTGCAGGCATGGGAGATCTACTGATCCCTGTCACTGGGATCAGTTAGATCTCTCATGCCCATGGCAGCCGAACCCCCCCACAGTAAGAACACACCCAGGGAACACAGTTAACCCCTAGCTCTCTCCCCCCAGGTTAACCCCTTCACTGCCAATGACATTTATAGAGTAATCAGTGGACATTTAAATTTCTGATAGCTGTATAAATGTCATTGGTCCCAAAAAAGTGTCAAAAGTGTCAAAAATGTCCGACATGTCCGCTGCAATATCGCAGTACCGCTAAAAATCGCAGATCACCGCCATTACTAGTAAAAAAATAAATAAATAAATAAAAACCCCAGAAATGAATTCTCATCCGTAAATGCGGCCACTTTTGCGCAAACCAATCAATAAACGCCAATTGTGATTTTTTTTTTATCACAAATATGAGGAAGAATATAAATCGGCCAAAACCGGTGAAAAAAAATGTTTTTTTATATCTTCTTATTGGATTTGAATTTTAGCAAAAAGGTAAGAAATTTGTTTTTTTTTTGCAAAATGGTCGCTCTTCTTTTGTTTAAAGCGGCAATCAGAAATGATGCAGAGGAGATCAAATACCACCAAAATAAAGCTCTATTTGTGGGAAAAAAGGACGCAAATTTTGTTTGGGTGCAACATCGCATGACCGCACAATTGTCAGTTAAAGCGACGCAGTGCCAAATCGCAAAAAGTGCTCTGGTCCTAAAGCTGGAAAACCTTCTGGTTGGTAAGTGGTTAAATAAACTAACTGCCCTAACTACATCAAGTTTGCGTAGTAATTTTTCCTCAGGAGTCACTGGACTTTGGAAAAGAAGAGGGCAAAATAATATCCTGGTTCAGGTGAAACCTGGAGACCACTTTTGGCAAAAAAACCTGCCGAGGCCGCATGACTACCTTATCCTGGTGTAAACCCAAGAAAGGTTCATTGCAAGACAGAAAGAGGGAGTTTTGTGGGGAGAGACTAGAATTATGCCATCATCCCAGAGTATAGACACAAACAGAAAGGTTTTCCTCCAAAAAGGGATTTGAAAGGCAATAACGGACCAAGGTTACTATGCAAACCAAAGCATTTTATTATTGGAAGATAAAATGGGGTTTTGCATAATACAAAAAAAGGGGAGGCCTTTAACAGACAGGGTTCAAGTTAGTGATAAAAGACTGTTATTGGCAGAGGGGATACATGGGTATACACAATACAAGACACAAAACTATATTGATATGGGCTGGATGTATGAGAGAGGAGCCTCCAGAGGTGGTAAGACTTATATTTGTATTATGCAAAACCCCGTTTTATCTTCCAACAATAAAATGCTTTGGTTTACATAGTAACCTTAGTCCGTTATTGCCTTTAAAATTCCTTTTTGGAGGAATCTGCCTAATAGACTCAAAGGGCTGCTTCTGTAGTGTAGACAGCACCAGATTCAGATCCCAAGGGGGTAAGGGTGGCTTCACTGGAGGAATCAGCCGCATAGCCCTCTTAATAAATGTTCGCACCAAGGAGTGTGATGCAATCGGACTTTGAAAAAACACCGACAATACCGATATCTGATCCTTAATTGTTCCTAAGGACAGATTCAGGCTTACTCCTAATTGTAGGAACTCTAGAATCCTCCCAATAGAATACTTGGGAAGATGCCATTTCTTGGATTCACACCACGATATGTATCCACCCAAACCCTGTAGTAAATCTTTCTAGACATTGGTTTCCTGGTATTGATTAGAGTAGGCAGGGCTGAATCCAAAATGCCTCTATCTTTTAGGACTCTGAATTCAATAGCCACACTTAAATTTAGCGACCGTAAAGTAGGGTGGACTATGGGTCCTTGAGACAGTAAATCCCGGTATGGAAGCACCCATGGATTTCCTACTGCTAACCTCACGATCTAAGCATAACATGTTCTCCTGGGCCATGCTGGGGCCAGTAGGATCACTGGTCTCCCTTCCTCGCGTATCTTGCTGAGCAATCGCGGAAGAAGCTGTATTGGAGGAAATACATAGATTAGGGAATACTAATCCCATGGGCATATCCATGCGTGCATTCTGACTGCCAATGGATCCCGGGTTCTGGACACAAACTTGTCAAGTTTGCTGTTGAACCTGGATGCCATCATGAATATATCGGAGGTACCCCAACGTTGACATATCTGCTGAAAGATCTCGGGGTGCAGGGACCATTCCCCTGGCATCAATTGCTGACTTAGATAATCCGCCTGCTAATTGACCACCCCTGGAAAAAACACTGCCGATAGGCATGGCAAATGCCTTTCTGCCCACCTTAGGATGACATCCACATCCTTTTAGGCCGCTAGGCTTCTGGTACCTCCCTGGTGGTTGATGCATGCTACCACCGTGGCGTTGTCGGACTGAATCCTGACCAGAAAACCCTGCAACCTGGCTGACCAGAATACCAGGGTCAATCGTACCGCCTGCATCTGCACAATATTGATAGGCAATGTCCTTTCTGGAGGAGACCATGTCCCTTGTACTGATGCTTCTCCCAGGACTGCCCCCCAACCTAGCAGGTTTGCATCCGTGGACACTACTTTCCAGGATAGTGGCAGGAAAGACTTTCCTTTTCTCAAATTGTTGGGCTTTACCCACCAAGATAGGCTTAGTCTTGCTGATGGAGACAAAGTCATGTGGCAATCCAATGCCTGGCAATTCTTGTTCCAGGCCTTTAGAATATTGTTCTGTAAGGGCCAGGTGTGAAATTGCGTATAGGGGACTGCATGGAATGAAGCCACCATCCTGCCTAGTAACTGCATGCATTGCCTTATAGAAGGTTACCTTGCCGTTTTTACCAGATTTACCATCTGTTTTATGTCCTTGGCTTTTGTTTCTGGTAAGAACACCCTTGCCTGGGCTGTATCTAGAATCATTCCCAGATATTTCAGCACCGGAACAGGCCTTAGGGCCGATTTTTCTAAATTCAGGACCCACCCTAGGTTTTCTAAGGATTGCACCGTCCTGGCCACGTTCTGTTCTACCTCTGGTCTTGATTGACCCTTGAAAAGTAGATCGTCCAGATATCCTATGACTGATATCCCAATTGCTCTTAGGGATGCCAATATCAGTGCTAAAACTTTTGAAAACACCCAGGGGCCTGTGGCCAAGCCGAAAGACAGTGCCACAAACTGAAAATGACAGCCTTCTACCGAAAGGCGCAGACATATTTGGTTAGGTTTGAATATCGGGACGTGCAAATATGCGTTCTTGATATCTATGGATGCCATATATTCGCCCTTTCTTAAGGAAGTGACTACCAAACCAATTGATTCCATGCGGAAATGTCGCACCACCAGAAACTCATTGAGCGACTTTAGGTCCAGGATGGGATTTACTTCTCTGTTCGGTTTTGGCACCATGAAGAGGTTTGAGTAAAACCCCTGAACCTTTCACTTGTTGGAACCTCTGTAATCACGCCCTGCACCCTTAGGTGTTCTAGGGCCTGGAATAATAAATCCTTATTTACAGGATTTATGGATACATTTGATTCCAGAAAGCGGCAGGGAGGAAACTCGTTGAATTCCAATTTGTAGCCTCCTGCTACTGTGGAAATGACCCATTTGTCCTGCACCACCCTTGACCAAGTTCCTGCAAACTGCAGTAACCTTTCCCCCACCCTTGTAAGTGGGGGCGCCCCTTCACAAGGCCAACTTGGAATTAGGCTTGGCTGACTTCTGGGTTTTTTCTGACCCTGACCCTGCAACCTTCTAAATCCCACCTGCTGAGGCCATCGGAACTACCTGGAAGATGCGGAGCTTGGTCCAGGAGCACAAGGAATTTTGAAGGAAGGGCGCTTACTAACCTTTTTAACTGGGAGCAGTGCACTTTTACCACCAGAATTTTTTGGATATATTTATCCAATTCCTCACCAAATAACCTTTCTCCTTGAAAGGGAAAGGCAGCAAGCAATCTTTTGCATGGCATTTCTGCGGACCAATTCTTCAACCATAACACCCTGCGCATGTGTACTGACAAGCGCGCACACCAGGACATCTGGTGAATTGAGTCTTAATGCGTCTACCGCAAAGCATAAAGCCGCAGGGATCTCTGATAACTCCTCAAAAGATTCCCCTTGGGAAGGCAGGTTTTTTTAACCAATCTTTTGACACGATCCTTGACAGACTGACAAATGCCAATAGCTGCTACAGCAGGTTGAACTACTGACCCAACCACCGCAAAAGAAGCTTTAAGCAGAGACTCCATTTTTTTATGGCCAGACTTTAAAGCTCTGCGCATTGTCAACTGGGCAAGTCAAACTTTTATTGAGGGTGGACTGGAAACACCTGGGAAGTTTTCTTAGGCTGCAATGATCCCAGAGCAGAGCATGAGGCTTCAGACACCTCCACAGGGGGTAACATAAAGCCGGACCTTACAAGCTCAATCAAGGCCTGCACCAACAGCTTCGCTGAATTAGAGGCTGAAAATGGTTCCTCTGAATCTGACTCCTTGGAAGAAGAATCGTCAGTCTGACCTTCATCCGGGTTACCCCTTGGTACCTCATACGCATCCTCAACCCCATTGGGACCCATGTCAGGGGTACCTCCAGGGGGACGGGTGTCTCCGCGCTCGGCTAGGTCCCCCCTAGGACCAGAGCCAAAAGAAGAGGACCTCTCCCTCTTCTTACCTTGAGGCATAGCCGCAATCATACTGGCTATTTTGCTCTTGAGACCCCCTAAAGCGGCAGCCAAATCCCTTAGCGACTTAGGCTGGATCCGATGCATTAGAGGTAGCCACAAAAAAATCACCAACGTTATCAGGAGGCATCTACCTGTTCTATCCATGGATAAAGATCTTTTAGAGACTATGGGAGGTGGATGCAGATTCTCCAGCCAGCGTGCTACTACATTAGGGGATATGCTGTCACAAAGTCTGTTCCTCACAGATACACGGAAACAGACATGGTTGCATACAACAGGTTCCTATGCATGTGGGGTGAACACATATCCTTTTTGTCATAAGCATGATAAGAAGGCAGGTGTGGTCCGTTCTTGTTACACAAATAAAAAACATAAAATTAGGCAATACATGAATTGTGGCACTAGAAACATAGTATATGCGATAGAATGCACAATGTGCCACATGCAATATGTAGGATGTACAACAAGAAACATGAGGACTAGAATTGGAGAACATTACTATGAGGCATCTTACACTTCAGATAAGGGCCTATCAAACGTCTCGAAGCACTTCATGTATGTACATTCGGCCAACAGGTCTTCTTTTATTTTTTATGGCCTGGAAAGAATACATAAATTGCACAGAGGGAGTGATCTACACCACAAGCTATTAGAAAGGGGGGTGTGGTGGATAGTGAATTTGGACACTAGAGCCCCACAGGGGATGAATCTAAGATGTGATGTAGATCTCTTTCTAAAATAAAAGGAAATAGAATAGGACATAACAGAATAGAAAAAAATATATATATATTTTGTGATGGACATTATGGCCCCCCCTTTGTTTTGTATCTGTCAATTAAACCCAGCCAAGGGGGTGGGAATACACCCACAATTTTGGATTGGTCTCCCGTCTCTGAAATTAGTGGACATGGGGTTTTTTGATTATAACACCTAATTTAAAGTGGTGATAAACAGTATACAAGTCTGAAATAATTAAAATGGGATTGTTTGAAACTAATAATAGGTATTTTTAAATAAGATACTGTGTATCACAATAAGATACTGTGACATCCTTCATTTTTAATGACTTTCCAGTTCATCTGTACTGATCAAAAGAAATGGATACATATTTCTTCTTTTTAATTATACTAAATATGACTTTAAATGTATCTTTTTTCTTTTTCCTTATATTTTTTTCTCCTTTCTCTTTTTCTGCTCCACAGGGAGATTCCCACCAGCAGTGGTGCCTCCCAGCTGTGTTCAATGACCACAAGTAATTAACTGGATTGGAGCAGATCAGATGATCAGTTCTTTCTACTTGTATGTATATTTAAATGTGTGTGTTCTTTTAGTATTCTAAGCGGTGAACAAAGTGTAACCGAAACGTGTCTGCTGTATTACTGTATGTGCATGGTCTACATTCAATAAAGTAATTGGAAGAATTTCCGGAGTGCCGACTCAATCGCTTTTGGATTGCTGTTACTGCTGAATACGAGAGTTGGAAGGCTCTCATGAGTCAGAGCACCTGGACAAGGAGTATTCAGTCTATTTGAATTTACCAGCAGCCGTGCTGTCTGAACGGTGTTTTTCTTGCTAGAGGTAGCCACAATGCCCGCACAGAGAAAGGCTCAGATAGGCCAGTTGCTCCAGGTCTTTCAGGGGAGGCAATATAGGCAGTAAAGCCAGGCTTCTCTACCGCAGGTGGTGGTGCACTGGCTCCCTTAAATGCCAACCCCCTCCCCTTTTTGGAAGACATTTGGAAATCCCAGAAAAAAAAAAAAAAAAAAAAAAAAAAGACACTTTCCCCTAAAAAAGAGCTCTGTGAACAGACCAGCCATTTAACACAGTCCCTCCCTGGCTTCCCTTACCTGCCGTCACCATGCCCAGACCCCTTCAGACACACGTGCCCTCAGGACTCCAGCTCTGTGTCACTTTGCAGCCAGAAGTGGGACGACGCCCTGACCAGCCCTTTTAACCACTTGCTTACTGGGCACTTAAACCCCTCTCCTGCCCAGACCAATTTTCGGCTTTATGCGCTGTTGCATTTTGAATGACAATTGCGCGGTCCTGCGAAGTTGTACCCAAACAAAATTTTTATCATTTTTTTTCCCACAAATAGAGCTTTCTTTTGGTGGTATTGGATTACCTCTGCGGTTTTTATTTTTTGCGCTATAGACAAAGCACAACAATTTTGAAAAAAGATCATTATTTTTTTACTTTTTGCTATAATACAAATCCAAAAAACATTAAAAAAAAAATTAATATTCATCGGGTTTGGCCAATATATATTCTTCCACATATTTTTGTTAAAAAAAAAATCGCAATCGGTGTATATTGATTGGTTTGCGCAAAAGTTACCACGTCTACAAACTATGGGAATTCATTTATGGCGTTTTTATTTATTTATTTTTTTACTCGTAATGGCGGCGATCTGTGATTTTTATCAGGACTTTGATATTGGGGCAGACACGTCGGACATTTTTGACACTTTTTTGGGACCAATGACATTTATACAGCGATCAGAAATTTAAATATCCACTGATTACTGTATAAAGGTCATTGGCAGTGAAGGGGCTAACACTAAGGGGGCAGTGAAGGGGTTAACTGTGTTCCCTCATTGTGTTCTGTGTGGGGGCGGGGCTGGCCAGGACATAAAAGAGCTCACTTATCCCAATCACAGGGATCAGTAGATCTGCTATGTCCCCCTTCACAGAACGGAAAACCGCCGTGTTTACATCGGCGGTTCCCCGTTCTGCAGCTCTGACAGGCGATCGCGGGTCACGAGCGGACATAGAGTACGCCCAACCCGCCCACGCAGTGTGTGGCAGTCACGTGTGCGCCGGGAGCATGCACAGGGGACGTTTGAAACCCAGCAGTAATGAATGAACACTGTGTCCCATGATGTATGATAAAGAAATGTACTTTAGCTATGTTAAAATAGCTAGACAATTGCAAACTACCTAAGCAAAAGTTTCCAAACCTTCACAGAAATATTTACAATTTTTAAATGAATCATGTTATCTACCATGTTAGGCAAAATAAGGCAAAATCACAGTTTATAGAAGAAAAATATTTATGGTCTGAAAACAACGAATATGGAAAATAACACACAACATGGTGAAATCAGTAAGTAATACTGCTACCAGCTTCATGGTAAACTACTGACAAATTTTAATAAGACTATAATATTGATAAAGAATTGTGGGATCACCTGGTTTAATGCTTTGCTGCCGTGCTGCTGCTCGCTCCATGCTCTCCTTTACGCAATAATACAGCTCACGGCACTGGAATGGTAAAAGAAATGTTTAACGAAAAGAGCTTGTGGTCAATTTTTTCATAAAAGTTGTGTTTGTCACCATAGGCGATTATCACATATATCTGGGGCGTATCCAGAGCTGCATCAGGTACCCAAGCTGTACAAGGGTAATGCCACTACCAAGATGGCCTGGAAAACTTTCCTACTGCTGGCTCTAAGGGCAGCCAAAATAATCATGCCTTGAACCCGGAGCAATGCTGTAGAAATGTTGGATGGTATATTTTGGTGACATCAGGCCAGAATTTTCTATTGTTTTGGTATGGTCCACCTAGGTATCTGGCCAGTTAGAGCAGAAAACAGGCTTCTGATGATATGTCATAAGTGAACCTGTGTCATCGTTGAACATATCAAGGTGACAACAGTCTAGCAAAGCAGACTGTGCAGGTAAAAAAAAAAAAGTGCATTTGTTATATTTATACACAGGAGCCTGTAAATTATTGCACACGTGGTCAGTGGATCGCAGGTGCAATATCAGGCTCCTGCAGACAGACACTTCCTACAGCTCTCTTTCAGTTACGAAGCTGCAGAAGTGTTAATGGCCTAATAGTGTGCTAATCACAGCACTCCTAGTCTATTGAGAATTAAAAGTATGTCTGTGGGAGGGGTGGCTGTAGGAAGGGGAGTAGTGGCTGCGGGGAGGGGCGGGAGGGTCATAGGGGTTGTGCAATCCCGCCAGTTTTTACAAGAGGGGGGCACAAGAGATGAGGGTTCAGTTGTATACTAACTTTGGTTGTAACATGTTATGAAAGGTGGAGATCGCTTTTAAATCCATCCAACACATTTTGTATTGGAGCTACCTGAACCTGAAGTAACATTTACTGAGATATTGGACTTCAAATCAAAGATATGTCATACCCCATGGGACTCCACAAAGCCCTGTGGGTACCTCAGGATCTATCACAGGCAAACCACTGCATGCCAGGCCAGAGCTATAAAAGAAGGAAGGGTACTAGGGGCTTCCCGGATGCTGTTGAGAAATGTAAAGGTACACAATGACACCTGGGTCTGCCTTCTTTGCTGGCCTACTGTTACAGGGACCAGATTTACCATGGTGTAGCATCTCCTCTTAATAACACTTGGTAAACGTCTGGGAACTGAGGAGTCCAGGTGCTTGAGTTTTGGGATTGGAATGTTGCCCTATTCTTACCTGATATAGGATTCTAACTATTTAACAGTCCTGGATCTTTGTCATATTTTTTTATTTCAAGATGCACCAACTATTTCTACTGGTGAAAGGCCTGGACTGCTGGCAGGTCAATTAAGCACCCAGACTCTTTACCTACAAAGCCATGTTGTTGTCATAGATGCAGTATAGCATTGTCCAGCTGAAATATGCAAGACCTTCCCATTGTCTGGATGGGAGCATATGTTGCTCTAAAACCTGCATTAATCTTTTAGCATTGATTGTGCCTTTCCAGTTGTGCAAGTTGGCTTGCTGATAACAAGCTGGATGGTCCCCCTATTCCCAAGGACACGGTGTCCATGGTTGCCAAAAAGAATGTCAAATTTCAATTAGTCTGACCACAAAGTTTTCCACTTTACAACAGACCATTTTAAATTCGCTCTAGCCCTGAGAAGAAGGCAGTGTTTCTGGATTATGTTAAGATATGGCTTCTTCTTTGCATGATAGAGCTCTACCTTGAATTTTTGAATGGCACAGAGAACTGTGTTCACAGACCGTGATTTCAGGAAGTACTCCTGAGCTCATGTAGCGATGTCCACCCCAGAATCATGCCTGTTTTTAAAGCAATAACGTCTGAGAGCCTGAATACCATGGGCATCTATTACTGCGTTTTGGCATTGTCGCTTGCACACAGGGATTTCTCCAAAGTCCCTGAATCTTTTGATACTACGTACTGTAGATGATACATTTAAAGTCTTTGTAAAGAACATTGAGGAACATTATTCTGAAATGTTTCAACAATTTTTAGACGCAGCTTTTCAGATTGGTGAACTTCTGCCAATCTTTACTTCTGAGACACTGACTCTTTAAGATGCTCTTTTTATACCCAATCATGTTACTGACCTGTTGCCAATTAACCTAATTAGTTGCAAAATGTTCTTCCAGCTCTTTGTTAGTACCACTAACTTTGCCAGCATTTGTGGATTGGTCCCAGCTTTTTTTTGTTGCCCTGCCAACTTTTTTTGAGACGTGTTGCTACCATCAATTTTCTAAATGACCACTCTTTTTTTCTTAAAATGGTACATTATTTCAGTTTAAACATTTGATATGATTTTTTAATTTTCTATTGCGAATAAAATATGGGTTTATGAGTTTTGCAAACCATTGTATTCTGTTTTTATGCAGATTTTACAGTGTCCAAATTTTTTTGGAATTGGGGTTATAGAATTCAAGGTGTTCCTAGAAAACATGATTGTTCTCGAGTCAGCCACTCATCCTGATCATTAGAGATAACATAAGACCTTTGTAATATATGTCCTGTCTACCAAAGGTTTGAAACCACATAAAAACTACACCTCCACAGTTTACTCTACCTCCCTGACAGGACCTGTAAAGAATTAGACTGAGAGGGGTAACTGTAGAGCACTTTTGACGTCTAGAGATTCACAATTAACAGAATTCATACAACCCACATACTTGCCAACTCAAAACGTGACCATTTCAGGGAACCCACCACCCAATAAACCTCCTCACATTCATGACTCACCTTTTTGGTGAAAAACTTGTTCAGTTGGGTCTCTTGACCGTTTCTTCTCCACAGACAGAGCACTTTTGTTTTGGGGCAGTAGGTCATGTTAATGAGTTTTTCATACCACCAGCGTTCATACACAGCTCCAATGTTACTGCGTAATACAATGCAGTCGTCGCAAACCTAGAAGACATGACACCAGAACAATTTCAAGTAGTACACAAACCATTCACATTGACAAAAATAAGGGCCTTATTCAGTAAGGTAAAAAAAATGTGCAGTAACCCAATGCAACTGGATTCAACATTTAAAGTGGTTGTCAACCCGTGACAACCACTTTAACCTACAGGTAAGCCTATAATAAGGCTTAAGAGATATACAGTGTACTGTCATTGCTGACGTCATTCGGCACATGCGCAGTGAAGAAACGGCCTGCTGAGCCGTTTCTTCATTTCCTTCGTGCTGTGACTGACGGCTCCTGCGCGCATTCGCGGGAGGGACGTCACGCGATTACGGCTAGTCACAGAGCCAGAGTTCTCGGCCCTGGAAGGAAGAGGGCCCGAAGATGGACACTGACTGCACAGGGGACATCGCAGGCTTTGTTTGTGGGTAAGTGACACATAATGGGCTACAATTATGCTTTTACCTTGCAGGGTAATATAGAGGAAGTAAACCCCATCAGTGTTTACTTCGTCTTTAATGAGCTGACTGGTTATGCGTTACTGTACTCTGAATACAGACAATGCTCTCCTTACTGCCTTACTGAATAAGTCTGTATATATTCTTCAACAAACCAGCAATGAGAAGAAAAGTCTTAGCATATCAATGTTAATGATGCAAGTGTAACGCTAAATCTTACCAATACTCCTTTGGCACAAAAATACCATCCATATATAAAGAAAAAATGTGCATCCAATTACCACATTTTTTCCCATTATATATCGATTATATTTTTTGTATGGAGTTATACAATTTGTTTGTGACTGTGGAAATGGAGTACTGGTGAGATTTAGCGCTACATTTACATCATTTACATTGTATATGATAATATAGGGTGAGCTGGTTTTCTCGGTCATGTTGGCTGATAGCATGGTTAACTACTCATCTATAGCAGTACATGAATTACAGGTACTCTAGCTGGCACCTATGAAACTCAACAAGCAATTTTTGCACTTCCCAAAAAAAAATCCTTTCCTTGAAGTCCATTGAGAGACAAAGACTTTAATCTTTAGGTGTACTACCTACAGATGGGACTGGATACTGGCAAACAAGAGGCCAGTCTAGGAAAACCCCTCTCACTAGTATGCTTTAGTTTTGTAGCAAATCTGTACCAAGAGCATGACCATAAACACAGAAAAGTAGGACTTGTGTCACTTAATGGACTCCAAGAAAAATGATTTACGGCAAGTACAAAAATCCTATTTCCTATTTTGAGGGACACAGATTGACTTAACCTTCAGGATATTCAAAAGCAGTCCAACTGAGGGGTGGGCAACACAGCAAGCGCTTATGGGCCCAAGAAAAAACACAAGAGAACTGGGGATTGCTTGCAGTACACAGAACCGTCACAAGGGCCTAACACCCAAAGTTTGCATTAAATGAAGCTAAAACATGAACTGGTTAGAACATGTAAATAGAAGACCAGAAGGCACCCTTGCAAATCTGTGAAATAGTTGCTTGATGCTGAAAAGCCCAAGAAACACTTTCAGATCTAGTAGAGTGCACCTTCACAGGAAAGGTGTAACTCAATCATTTGGACTCTTTCGCTTGTGTAAGGTTTGGCTAAGGCCAGCCATACACGGTGCAAATTGCAGAAAAGAAATTTGCGTGATTCCCCATCAACACAGACAGTGCTAATTTCTCCTGCCGGGATATTGTCTTCTCCCGGGAGAAGACAGTGATTATTGCTAGCAGGTATAGCAGCCGCTTGCGATAATTGGAAGCGAATCCAGCAGGCTGGTTGTACCAAAGTTGATCGATCGATCAACTAGGTACATTCATCTTGCCCATTAACAGTTTGAAACTCAGCTGGTTCCTGCTGAACCGGCCAAGATTCAAACAGTGTATGGCCGACCTTAGCCACCTAGAAATGGCAGAAAAAGAAGCCTGTGCACCCTGTTAGGGTCCATCCTGGGATAACAAAAAGGTAATTATCTTTCTAAAACAGAGGTTGAGAGAAAGACATGCTCAGAGCCTCAACCACATCAAGACGATAAAAGGGAAAATTCATTTTGTGGGAACTTATGCAGGGCAGAGGGGCAGAAGAACAATGTCCTGGTTGAGGGGAAGAACAGAAACTACCTTGGGCAAGAAGTCCTGGACCTCAATACTAGCTTGCCCCTATGCAAAACAAAAAGGGTTCTTTGCAGGACAAAGCCGCCAAAGTAGCCACTCACCTTGCAGAAGCGATGGCTACAAGAGACACCATTTATGGGTGAGAACAGAGAGGAATGTCTCTAATGAGTTCAAATAATGGCTTCTGAAGCATCAACAGAACCAGATTCAGAGTATCCGAAACAAGATAGAAACAGTAGAAATTTTCCCCTTGATAGTGTTAACAGCCAAACACTAGCCCAGACGCAGCTACAGGAGAGATAGAGAATTTGTCTCAACAAGAAACATCTGCAACTCACACCAAGTGAAGTATTCCTTCTACGCCCAATGACAGACCATGTGGAAAGAAACTACCTTTCTTAGTATCTGAGAAACCACTGACTCAGATGCCTCCTGTTCTACATAATCTAGGATTAAGTTATGCCAATAAAGCCAGCAATCATGAAGCAAGATGGCATATTGGTTCTTGGGGTAGAAGATCGCTGCGTCAAGACTTTTGGTTCCTCCCTGATAACTGAGGTACACCACTGCTGTAGTGCTGTCTAACTGAATGGGGATCATATTGCCCTCAAGCAGGAAAGTTCACACTGCAGAGACAGCCAAATCACTGACACTCAAAGATGTTGATTGGGAGATGGGACTCCAATGATGACCAAGTCCCCTGCACTGACAGCCTGCAGGATGGCATCATCCAGCCATGCCAGGCCTGGGCCTCTGTTGATCAGCAAAATTGGTCTGTCTAGAGACCATGTTTATTGTCCTAGGATGACAGAATGTTAAATTGCAGAGGTCTGAAGTGAAACTGGGTGAAAAGAGCTGCCTTGAAGAGCGTTGAAACAAATGTTGCAGGAGACGCATCTATCAGCATAGTCAGTGCTGATTCTCAACCCTGACCACACAAAGCACCTGACCACAACCAGTACTACCCAATGCTTTATGGATTGCCTCTGTTACTGAAACCTTTCCACTGCGTTGCCGTTTTCAGGAATGTTTGAGACACAAAGAAACATTTGGCTCCGTTAGGATAGTAAAAATGTTTTTTGATTATTTTATAAGGCATTTCATAGTAACTGGACTTGGAACTTGGATATTTAGGAGCTTTTAGCTGTATTTTTTTTGCAACAGCCAATTATGAAAGATATCCAGTTTGTTTTTTAATTTAGGCCAAAATTCTTGTGCATCTTTGAGTGTCCTGCCACTGACAGAAAAAAGAAAAAAACCCTCAAGATGGGTATATACACATGTCTGTAGAAAGCAATTCTTGGAAATGTACCATATTAAAACTGCACTGCTAGCAAGGGCTGCACCTCGGGGTGACACGATTAACAAACCCCACTTGATGTGCTATAAAAAATACAGCAGAGTAGGATAAAATTCTGGAAACTGAAGAAATTGTGAATTTGAGAAGGCTCATTAGCTGATGAAAAAAGTTACAGAACACGGGCTGACTGCACCACATTCTACATGATCAACTTACTCACCTCCATGAAGAACAGGTCTCCACTGGTGTCAGTCCCAGCATGCACCACAAAAGTCTGTTTCTTAATGTGACGACTACCACTGGGTCGAACGCTTAGGTCACGGCCATTCTGTGTTAAGAAATAGATCATTTGTGACTGTTATACTGCTGGTGGCACAAATTAGCAAAATATAAAAATAAAAAAAAATCAGCAAGACTTGAGACATAAGGAGAATCCATATTCCTTAAAAAAAAAAAAAAACACTATATAAATATTATTTACTCAAATTTTCTTTACTTATAGCTTTCACCAACTCAGTAGCAGAAAGAGAGCTGATTTAATATAAAATAAAAAAACAAAAACTGACCATACAGATTTTTTTCATTCAGCCTGTGGCATAAACCAAAAAAAATGATTACCCCATCCACGGTATACAGCATAGGGGGGTGGATTCCCCTGATTATTGCATTTTGGCAGCTGCCGGCAGCACCTGAACAGTGGCTGCATCTGATCGGATGTAGCCGTTGCTCGGCAGTCCACTTTCTGCCTGGTTCTATCGATTTTCAATCTAAGGATGTTGAGCAGGAGGGGGTTGAAAGGGACCCCCACAAGGCTGATTTCAGACCATTCATCAGAAATTCACACAGTGCGTGCCCAGCTTTAGAGTAGTGGTAAACATCCTCCCTGTCTCCATCGCATACAAAGAACATCTAGTTTAGGTATAAACAGGCTGTCAACAAGCATGCTGGAGCTATACCCATTAACCTAAAGTTTATTTAAAGAAGAACTCAAGGTATGGATATTGTGTACCCAGTTATATTGGTCTGGCTTTCACCGATGTAACTAAGTATATACCATACCTGGCACTCCAGTGATCTCAATTTGCTTTGGGGTCCAGTATTGAGTGGCTGTCCTGCTGCATTCTGAACACAAGTAGTTGGCCACTCAGCACCAGAGCTATTTAGAGAATACTTTGCGTTTTCCAAATTAATTGAAAGCATTCTCTAAAGCTGCATTCACACAGAGGCGACCCGACTTCAGTGCGGCTTTACTAGGCGATTTCAGTGCGACTTTCAGGGCGACATCAGGACTTTTGCCAGGCGACTTTGCCTGTGGCCAATCAGAGAAGGGAGGGATGCGGCTGCCCTAAATAAATTATATTCTTTTCACTACAAAGTCGCTTGCATTTAGATGGGGGATCAGACTTAGAGGAGACTTCTATTGAATTCTATGGGCACAAGTCGCCTCCAAGTAATACAGGAACTTTTCTGAAGTCAGAGCGACATCAGTAGTGTACATTAAGACCGCTCCCATTCACTACAATGGGATTTCCTTGTCAAGCGACATGGGGGCAACTTGAGGTGACTCAAGACAGAGCGCAAGTCGCCCCTGTGTGAATGCCCCTTAATTGGAAGAGATGGATCAGAGATGTCATGCTGAATGGCGTCACATGCCACAGGACCCTGAAGCAAGTGGAGATCACTGGATTAGTGGTGTCTAGTGATTTCCAGGTTTCAGGGGCATAGGCTATGGTATATGTACAGTTACACTGGTTCAAGCTGAACCAATGTAATTATGTATAAAATATCCATGCCTAGAAACCTTCTTTGAAGTGGTAGTAAAGTCCGCTTTGTGATTTTTACCTACAGGTAAGCCTATAATAAGGCTTAGCTGTGTGTAAAATTAATACCTCCAATATCTCCTAAACGGAGACCCGGAGTCCACGAACCTGGAAGGAAGACCGGAAGAAGATGGAAGCCCTGTCAACAGTGACAGTGCGCTGCTGGAGAGCTTTGTTCTATGGCAAGTATTTCATAATGTGCTAGTATGCAATTTTACATAGGGTAATATAGGGTTATAACCCCCGTCAGTTTTTTTTTCCCCCTTCATATCCTATCCCATAGCCAAAACAGGAAGAGGGAGGAAATCCATTCAAAATGAAGGATTTCTGATGTCTCCCCAGGTTCCCCTGGAACTAGTGTCCCCATTGGAAGATTTCTCCTCTATTAGTGTTCTGATGTCTTTTGGTGATAACGGTAAACAGAACAAACAGGGGGGAACCTCCCTAACAAGAACAGACAGCAATAAAAACTGAAAGATGTTCCAATTCCTCTCCACTATCCAAATTACAAAAAAAAAATCCCCTTAGTTACACTTTAACTGAAAGGAAGTTTATTTGGTCATAACCAATAAACATCTTTAACAGAATGTGAAGGCTTATTAAGACAACTTTAAAAAACAAAAAAAAGTTCACAGAGACCCAGACTTGCAGTACTTCTTTAGCCCAATAAAATATAAATTTGACATTTTCACCCTCCAATCTTACCAGATCTGTCACTCGATCAAGCAGCTCATTAATCTGTTGACTGTGTGCTAAACCTATGTGACACTTCCCCATCAGACGTCGAACCTTCCTCCGGAGATCGGTCTTGTTTACCTTAACAAAAAGGGTTAAGCATCATTCAATAAATAGCTAAAATTCAGTATGACGCTTTTTTTTTTTTTTATAACTTTGGGTCTGCATTGCCTAGAAATAGTAAATGCAGCAATTTTCTTAGCAATATCTATGTAAATAAACGAATATTTTACGTGAATAAGTCAGCATTAAAAGACCAATAGTACAAAATTCCATATAACTGTTCTAAAAGGGAAATAATGGGCCCATTTATAATGGAGATGAAATACTGAGACCCTTTCTTGGCTAGACTGCAGGTTTTACACCACATTGTGTATTCGTTTATAAAAAGGTCACCATTGTGTGGAGCCTGTGAAGACCCATTGCAGCATTCGCTCTCCTTAAAGGTCACCCCATGCAAGTTCTACTGCTCTGGACAGTATTAGAGCACAATATGGCCTGATCTTTCTTTGTCATCAAAAGTTGTATGTACACAAGCACCAGCTGCTAACACACAGCCAGTACTTGTAAGACAAACAACTGGTAGGTTGTGTTTTGGAACTCTTCTTGGTGTGGGGGACTTTTTAAATCGACCCCTAAGAAATGTCTTCAGCGTATATCTTAGAACTAGCAGCAACACTCAAGACTTATTCTATTCCCCCCATCTTCCTACCTATATTATGATAGGGAGGCAAAGAATTGTAGCCAAAAGGCATTACACATTGCCAGCAATGCTTTTCAAGTGGATGACCAAGGTATACATGTATTCGATGTATATGGGAGATGTTGCTAAATCTAATTACCAGGTCTATTATAGAGAGTGGCAGGTACCTGACGTTTACCATACCTTACAATCTGACTTTTGATTTACCAAAACTACGCATTACGAGCACCTACCTTCATATCCCAATAACTCGGTTTACAATCCAGGAAGCCTATGTACTACTTAGTTGTTGGTAAAGCTAAAGAAAATAACACAGTTAGATTGCAATGTGTGTGTTGAACTTTAGAGAAATACTGTCGATCCAGGGTGTGGAACTGGTGCCAAAAGATGTACCAATCTGAGCTCACCCTTCATTTTACCAAACATGATATAGTTAGGTTTGGCCCAGCAGGAGCTGGAAATCAAAATAGTAGACATAAAAACATTAATTTTGATTCTATGGGGTGGGGGCTTATAACGAGGAAGGAGGTTAAAGCAGCAATGAGAGTCAACGCTGCAGTTTCCATTTGGCTTATGTTTTTAGACGTTAATGCTTTCTTCATAGATACCAAATACATGTACTCTGAGTTTCACCTGCAACAAAATTGTTCCATGGGACAAAACACTGCCTCATTGACCAAACAATACTGAAGTTCATTGTTCGGATATCAAACTCACACTTTAAATTACACTCAAAGCAAGCAGTATATAATAAAACAATGCATCCAATTTACCTTCATCATCACCATATAGGACACCATGTTGTGTAAGAGTGTAGACAGAAGTCTATCTTCATCATCCTCAAGACGTTTCCTGTCATGGTCTCCCAAAGAATTATACCTAAAACACAAAGCAGTTAGCAGGAGAAAAAAAAGCATCCTGAACTATTGCTGCAGCCAATGAAAGGGGTCCTAGACTCACCTGTCTATCATCTCTTGGGGCCCCTGATCCATCCCCATACCCTCTCTTTCCAGCATCACAGCATCCAGGAAAGCATCCTCCCAAAACTGCACCTGGTCCCAGAGGGTGGAGCGCTCTTTACCTACAAAATAGGTTAAGTCTTAGCCGGTCATTTTTTTCCACCCAACAAAATATAGCAGCTTAACTTGCTCCAGGGTTTGTTAGTTTCAGTGTCATTTCATTAAGGCCAAAAAAAGTATCATATGCAAAAATGAATGCCAAATTAAATAAGGTGAAATGAATCTGTCAAGACTGGACTTGTAACAGACTCTAAATACTGCACCTATAATTACTGTAACGGAGCAGACTAATTTATGATACATTTGCATTTCCCTCCTAACTAGCTTTACTTACTATGACCAACTAACTCTCTAGCTTGAGAGTTGGGGGTCAAGCGTCTGAAAGTTGCTGCCCTGCCATCTACCTGACCTCAGCTTTAGTATTGCCCTAGAGTCCGCTTACATTACTTTTAACTATGGGGCTCTGTTATTTGACATTGCAGTACAATTTTAGGCGTTAGGGTGATGACAAATAGTTAATAGGGCAACTCCAGGTAACCTCTGACCGCTGACACATCGGAATCAAAGTAAATAAAGCTAAATAAGGAGACACAACTATAACATAAGTAAGGCTAAATAGCTGCCATAATGTAGGACCAAAACAGTCAAACCCTGATGGCACTGGTTCTGTTTGAACTTAGCTTAACTCAAGCTAGGCCATTAAAGTGGTACTAAACTGTATCTGAACACCACAAACTGAAGAGACAGCTTAATTCTTGATTAATGTTCAAAGCAAACTCCGCCATCCATCCATGTCTCCATGGTTCATTTTATTGAATAGCATTTACTTCCTGGAATCCATCTGCCCTTAGCTCAGGCATGCATGTAGAAGGGTGTACTTAGCTGAGAGTCCCTCCTTCAGATGAAAAAAAAAATGTCCATGAAGACTCCTGGGATGTATGACATAATTTTAGCCTAGGCCAGAAACCAACAGAGCATAAGGACATGTATATCTGCTCTCTTCTCCTGTACATATCCTTTAGAAAGTGGAAATCAGGTTAACATTTTTCTCTTCCTGGTTACCCCTCTGGGAGTGGATCATTGGCATACAGCCAAGACAGCTGATTGGAGGAAAGGAACACACCCCCTCTTCTCATAGGCAAAGGCAGAAAGCAATGTGCATAGCTCTGTTCTTAGACGGCAATTTCTCTGCTTATTTATAGCAACCTCCCCCGATACACACGTCTATCTACCGTCTTGGAGAACATGTGAGAACTTATCGGGCTGATAACAGAGCTACGAAGCAAGAGACAGCTACAAGACTAAGTGCTTTAAAGAGATAACAAAACACTGCAGATCTATGTGCCCAGCTCAAATTTCATGAATCGGGTTTAAATCCACTTTAAAATAGTTAATGTTGATTGAGGGAGTTTAGTTCTAAAGGAAGAAGGTTTTTATCTTAATGCATTAAGATAAAAAAAAAACCTGTGTATAGCAGCCCTCCCACCCTCAGCCCCCCTAATACTTACCTGAGCTAGTGATTTTGCACGAGAGCCTCAGATGTTGGGGGACACTGCCTCCTTATTGGCTGAGACAGCAGCCATTGGCTCCCGCTGCTGTCAAATCAGTGAGCCAAAGAGGAGAGTGGGGGTATGGTTGAGCCGTGGCTGCATGCCTGAAAGGACACAGAGCAGCAGCTCGCCTCAGGTGCCCCTATGGCAAGCTGCTTGCAGTGCGGGCACTCAGCAGGAGGGAGGGAGGGGCCAGAAGCGCCAGCAAGGAACCCAAGGTGGAGAACAAGAAGGAAAACCACTGCATAGAGCAGGTAATTATAACAGGTTTGTTATTTTTAAACAAAAAAACAAACTAGACTTTAATATCACTTTATACCTAACCTTTATGTTAAGCTCAACCCCATCTTAACCTCACCCCAAAATCATGCCCTAACCAGAACCCACTCCAAAATCAAAACCTTATAGCTTACCTAAACCTGAGTCTACTCCCAATAACCTCACCTTAAACTGAACCATACCATTAACAAAATAAAAATGTTCACAGGATTTTCATATCATCACTATTTAATTAAAAGCTATACAAAAATTAAAGAAATAAATACCATAAGCTGATAAATAGAACTGATCCTGCCTTTTACAGTCATTTTTATTTCTATTCCACAAACCCACTTACTACGTCTCTGTAAAGTCACTTCACTACAATTCACAAAATACAACACCCCCCAAGAAAGCTATAAAGAAAGCAGCTCAACATGTTAAAATTACTTCTATTTTTTTTTTAAAAGGTTTTCTCTAAAATTACCCCCAAACCCAGGAGGGCTTGGGGGTTTGAGCTGGCAGTACAAATTTGATTTAAAGTTGGTCACCTTTTGGAACATGTTCCACCCATATTCAGAGTGTAACATGTTTCAGATGTACCAGCCCTGGCACCCAAACGATCTAATTCTGGTGTAGACGCAAAAAAAGGTCCTGTGCGAGTTTAGTCCGAATGTGATGCGATTTCAACCATACTATCTCTATGGCTGAAATCGCATCACACGGACATCACATCTGATTTGCACTGCAGTGCTGTGCGAATCACGTGATAACACACAGCGTGGCAGTGTGAACTGAGGCTTACTTTAGCTTTGAGTACAGGAAGAAAACATTATGCAGGCAATCCTTAGTCTGTTAGTCCACAGAATGTTAACAGTATACATTCATCCTTTTTGACTTCTTTAGATTTCACTATTATTTTCTGTGTAGAATTGGATTGGCTGCTCAGGGTAACATTGCTTACTGTAATTTCTCTATAAATTTCTGATGTACTCTTGCAGTGCACTCTCTACTGTGCAGACTGAATGCATTTCTGAAGTGACACTTCCTCCAGGGCTCTCTGAATGTCAGACTGTGGAGGTACTCAAATTATTCAGACACGTTTTCTCGCTGACTGCTTCTGCTAGTTGAACTGACGTTTTGAAGGTAATCAAACTCAATTGAGCATGATAGCGAAAAGACGAGCACAACTCAAATATTCTGGTATTTAAAGTTCTGTGGCACTCTTAAAGGGCAATGATAAATGTTGCAAAGCACTGTAAAAACCAACTCTTAACACATTATACTTTATTTTTTTAATGCATGTGGTGCCAGCAGCAATAGATACTGTAGTTCTAATCTTGGAAACCATAAAATAATTTAAAGGACTTCATTCAATTGTATACTCCAGTTTAGAACTTTTATATTGGTACTTATCAGGGTTTATTTACACCAGCGGACAAATGTTATAGATGCACAATGTGTGGTGATATGCATTTTTAACACATTGTAGTGCATGTTTTTTTCCTTTTCACCAAAGCTTTACTCGCTATTTTAACTCTGTGGTTTTTTTTTTGCCAGAGCTCCTAAACTGCACTTAGGGGGGTTCCAACCTCCTTCTCCTGAGCGTGGAAGAATTGTGTTCAGGATAGGAACGTTTTGACCACCAGCCGCAAATTGATGTAAAATCGCAGCACGATTTTGCAGCGTTTTACGTTTTTTTCTGTGGCAGGTGGTCAAAGTAAGCTATGTGTACACTAAGCCTTACTCATCAGAATGTGCTGTATTGTGCAAAAAATTAAACAAGTCCTATGTCTTTCTAGGACACACCAACTTAGTACTCTGGGTGAACTGAAGTAATTGGAAATAAGGCAAAATGCCTTGTCTATGCATTGGGACTGCATTGGGAAACGCTGCCCAGTGGGGCTGGTGTAAACGAGCCCCTAAAGAATGTGGCTTGCAAACAACTCCAAATACCTGGTGATTATTTGCTTAAATATTGTGTTTTGTGGATTAAGTTAATCTACAAGCATTCACATACACTTTAGCCTCTTCCTGCTACAAGCATTCACATACACTTTAGCCTCCTCCTGCTACAAGCATTCACATACACTTTAGCCTCCTCCTGCTACAAGCATTCACATACACTTTAGCCTCCTCCTGCTGTCCGTACAGAATTATGTGGCAGCACAAAGGTAGGCTTATTCCATGCTGCCACAAATGTGTGGGAGCGTGCTAAATTGTGGCACTCCCAAGCACTGTGAGGGTGATGTCATACATTTCCCTATCATGAAGTTAAGCTGGTAGGAAGGGCTCCAGATCATGTGATCACTGACAGCCAATCATAGCAATCACATGGTCAGGAAGCTCATGAAAGGTCTCCGGTGCTAAACAAGGACGTTAAAGGTGCTAAAATGATCTTAACAGCTTGGATTAAAAAAAAAAAAATGATGATTAGCTAGGTTAGATTTTAGTAGCCAATCATTTCTTTTGTTTGCACTTTACGAATCAAGTCAGAAAAAAATCATAGGAACTGGAGATTAGCCATAATTATTCTGCCTGTGGAAAAAAAATAAAGCAGTAAATTCCTCCTTAGAGGAACTTAGTGGCGTATATATGAACAGCAATAAAAGGGTTGGGATTTAGCGAGAAAGGCAGGGCTTCAAGACCATGAAAAAGGTTACACCCATCTCTGCGGTCAAGATCGTGCATTTCCATAGGTCAGATGGGGCACTTTGTAACAATGCATTTCACAATATCCATAAAATGTATAAGGCTGGCCATACAGGATTTTTTTTTTTTTTGTTTCAAGGGGGATGGGGGAATCACTCCTGCTGTGCTACTGCATTCTGCTGGTGGGGAGCCACTGGCAGAATACAATGATCACCGCTGCCAGCTATAGCCGGTGGAACTGACTGTTCAAGAAAAACCCGACAGATTGGTTGTACACACATCAAAAGATCCTAAGTACAACCAGCCTGCCAACACATGAATCGAAGTTCAGCCAATCCCTGCTGAAGCGGCCAAATTTTGATCCATAATTATGTATCCTTGAGAGAAATGTCATAAAAATTTGGAGGCAAACTACAGCAAAAATATTTTGTTCTGGTAACTGTACAGGCGGACCCCTAGTTACAAGCATCCGACTTACAAACGGAGGGAAACAACAGGAAGTGTGAGGAAATCTACCCATAGGAAGGGAAATTCACTCCTTTGAGAGTTATTATAGGAAAAAGGGGTCTCCACAGATGCTTTATCACCAAGGTTTGTTTCCACAACCTAAAATTTTCAAAATCCAATTATCATTGGGACAGGAAGTGAGGTAAAATCTTCTGAACAGAAACATAGACAGCAAAACAAATATTACAGGGGTGTTAACCCTTCTCTATGCTATCCAAAAAGCTTAAAAATAGATTTTTTGGCTGGAGCTACGCTTAAAAATGTACCTGTTCCGACTTACAAACTTCGACTTCTGAACAAAACTACAGACCCTATCTTGTTTTTAACCCGGGGACCGCCTGTATGTGGTTATTACTTGTAAATATATATTTATTTATTTTTCTTAACATGTCTTTTTGTGTCCACATTTACATACAGATCAAGCTGCCCATCAATAAGTGACAATTTCACACTGGTGGGGGTGCTTGCTATGGTCACCTATCATTCATATTAAAAGCCCATTACTGATAAGAAAAGTGTTGGCTGAAGCTGGCCTTAAATCTGTCGCTTACTTAAACCTGAACTCCAGCTATGGTATATTTTGATATACTTCCATTGGGCTAGCTTGGCACAATATAAGTATGCACATGTGAAACAAGAACAGCCTCTGTGGAAGCTGTAAATAACTGTAGTAGCCCAAGTTACTACAGCAATGGCCATGGTCATCTGGGTGAGGTGCCGAGTGAATGCCTTTGTGCTTTTTTTTTTTTTTAATTCCAAAAATGACTAATGGGCTGCAAATAAACTCCAGGAAGAGATTTCAACCAACACATTACCATGCACACATTTTACAGTAGGTTAGGGTCCATTTACACAGGACGCTGTTTGAACCTCCACTGAACGCTTTATCTTGACAGCTAGAAACCGGCGACTAAAACATCCGTTTTGCATACCGCGTTCGCTTCTAGGAGCATTTATGAAAAAAAAAAAAAAAAAATGTTGGAAATGCCTGTAAACGAAACGCTCCTAGACCGCGTTGAGGAGCGTTTACAAGCGGTTTGGCATTTCAAATGCCTCTGAACTGGCGTCTGAACCCATTTTTTTGCGTTCCAAAAAAAGCCTCTAAACTCAACTGCCTGGAAACGACCTTAAACGACCCTGTGTACATGTACTGATAAGATAACAGAGGAGATTTCAGGGGCAGCTGAAAAAAATGCCCAAATGCCTCTTAACGTCCATTTACCAGCAGCAGTGTACATGATAGAGAGAGAGAAGCATATCAAGACTGTCTATGTTCTCTCATTACAGGGCACCTAAGGGCCAGTTGACATCGTAGCAGACTTGTATCACAACCACACAGCAGGCAAGCATTGTAACAATTAGCAGAAGCACAAATATATTACTCAGAGAGAAGGTTTCCATCGCTGCGTCTTCAAGCTGGTCCCAGACTGAGGACTTATCTCTTCCTGTGCAAAGCCAGGCCACAGCACAATGCAGCATAAGAAGAAAGAAATAGGAAAGACAGAATGGCAAAGCAAGGTTAAAGAGCACCTCTCACATATATACACTTAACAGGCTGAAGCAACAGTCTATATGTAAGTTAATATGAATGACAAAACTGAAGGAGGCTCCCAAAGTTTATCACATTCCACATCCTAAAAGACTATCACAGCATTCATGGCCACGAATATAGCTACCAATTAGTAAGCAGCAGTCACAAATAAGTCTTTAGAATAGAACACAAAAATATTAGGAATGAAATAACATACAATTGGTTAATTACATATTCTTTTAGTAGAGGGGTCTCCAAACTTTCTAAACACAGGGCCAGTTTACTGTCCTTCAGACTTCAGGGGGCCAAATTGTGGCCAGAGGAAGTAGAAAATGTCCCACCATTAGTGGAAGTAAACAATGCCCTTAGCTTGGTGATCTGTGTAAGTAAAACAATTATATAGCACCTGTGGTCAATAGGAGGAGAAATAGTGTCCCATCATTGGTATCAGTAGGGAGGTTTAGTGCCCAATCATTGGCATCAGTGAGAAGGATTTGTGCCCCATCACTGGCATCAGTGGGGAGGATTAGTGCTCAATCACTGGGACAGTGCATCTGGAAAGTATTCACAGTGCTTCACTTTTTCCACATTTTGTTATGTTACAGCCTTATTGCAAGAATGGATTAAATTCATTTTCCACAAAATTCTACAAACAATACCCCAGAATAACAACGTGAAAGAAGTTTGAAATCTTTGCAAATGTATTAAAAATAAAAAAATCCCATGTAGATAAGTATTTACAGCCTTTGCTCAATTCTTTGTTGAAGCATCTTTTCCACCAATTACAGCCTCAAGTCTTTTTGAGTATGATGCTACAAGCTTGGCACACCTGTTTTTGGGCAGTTTCTCTCATTCTTCTTTGCAGGACCTCTCAAGCTCCATCAGGTTGGATTGGGAGGGTCGGTGCACAGCCATTTTCAGATCTCTCCAGAGATGTTCAATCAGGTTCAAGTCTGGGCTCTGGCTGGGCCACTCAAGGACATTCACAGAGTTGTCCCGTAGCCACTCCTTTGTTATCTTGGCTGTGTGCTTAGGGTCACTGTCCTGCTGAAAGATGAACCTTTGCCCCGCCCGAAGTCCAGAGCGCTTGGGAGGAGGTTTTCATCAAGGAGGTCTCTGTACATTGTTGCATTCATCTTTCCCTCTATCCTGACTAGTCTCCAACTTCCTGCCACTGAAATACATCCCCACAGCATGATGATGCCACCACCATGCTTCACTATAGGGATGGTATTGGCCAGGTGATGAGCGGTGCCTGGTTTCCTCCATACATGACACCTGCAATTCAGGCCAAAGAGTTGAAGCTTTGTTTCATCAGACCAGAGAATTTGGTTTCTCATGGTCTGAGAGCCCTTCAGCAAACTCCAGGCGGGCTGTCATGTGCCATTTACTGAAGATTGGCTTCTGTCTGGCCACTCTACCATACAGGCCTGATTGGTGGAGTGCTGCAGAGATGGTTGTTTTTCTGAAAGGTTCTCCTCTCTCCACAGAGAAACGCTAGAGCGCTGTCCAACTGACCATTGGGTTTTTGGTCACCTCCCTAAGGCCCTTCTTCCCCCGATCGCTCAGTTTGGCTGGGCGGCCCACTCTAGGAAGTCTGGTGGTTCTAAACTTCTTCCATTTATGATCGAAGCAACTGTGCTCGTTGGGACCTTTAATGCTGCAGAAATGTTTCTGTACCCTTCCCCAGATCTTTGCCTCCTACAATCCTGCATTGGAGGCCTACAGACAACTCCTTGGATTTCATTGCTTGGTTTATGCTCTGACATGCACTTTTAACCATGAGACCTTATATTGACAGGTGTGTGCCTTTCCTGTACTATGTCCAATCAACTGAACTTACCACAGGTGGACTCCAAAGTTGCAGAAACATCAAGGATGATCAGTGGAAACAGGATGCGCCTGAGCTCCATTTTGAGTGTCACGACAAAGACTGAATACTTATGTATATGTGAATTTTTTATTTTTAATAAACTTGCAAAAATTTCAAACAATCTTCTTTCATGTTGTCATTATGGAGTATTGTTTGTAGAATTTTGAGGAAAATAATGAATTTAATTAATTTTAGAATAAAGCTGTAACATAAAAGAAATGTGGAAAAAGTGAAGCAATGTGAATACTTTCCGGGTGCACTGTATCAGTGGGGAGGATTAATGCACCATCATTGGCATCAGTGGAAGGAATAGTTCCCCCATCATTGGCGTCAGTGGGAGAAATAGTGCCCCCATCATTGGTGTCAGTGGGAGAAATAGTGCCCCCATCATTGGTGTCAGTGGGAGAAATAGTGCCCCCATCATTGGTGTCAGTGGGAGAAATAGTGCCCCCATCATTGGTGTCAGTGGTAGTGTTGAGCGAACCCGGACTGTAACGTTCGGGTCCGTACCGAACTTTCGGGTGTCCGTGGCACGGACCCGGACCCGGACATTTCAAAAATCGTTCGGGTTCGGTCCGGGGTTCTGCTATTTTACTCCACGTGTTGAGAAGCTGCAGGGCAGCCAATCAACAAGTGTTTCACTGGTTTGCCCTTAGAAGCCATCACAGCCATGCCTACTAATGGCATGGCTGTGATTGGCCGGTGCATCATGTGACCCAGCCTCTTTCTAAGCTGGAGTCACAGTGCTGCAGTCACATGCTCCTTGGGTTAGTGTAGGGAAAGGTAGCTGACTGCGTGAGGGACAGATTTGAGCCATTTTAAGACCTGATCCTGCATCCAGAGATAGATTATTTTACTACTGCTGTCTGTGCTGTTGCTCTGAGGACAGATAGCAGAAATTAGGGATTTCACATACTGCTGCTTTGAGTTGCAGATCAAGCTCTGCATAGAACAACGATCGCTACGATCGTGCTCTACGATCAGATTGTTGGGGGAATTTGAGATTTCAAATACCGCTGCTTAGAGT
>BLSH010395942.1:351225-363561 GCA_018402905.1 Glandirana rugosa
GTAGGGGGGGGGGGGGGGGGGGGCACTTTCTTGGTTGTAAACACTAGTGTTTATTATTGTGACAGTGGTTATTGGTTCACAGCGATTACAAGGACACATTGACTGGTTCTGAACATCAAAACTGAGATCTGAGCTCTGACAGGTCAGATAACTATTCACATGAACACTGGCCACCTGTGTTTCCTAAAGCACCAGTTATAGTTTTGATCAAAAAAGGGGGGGAGGGGGGGGGTGATTAACTATTCTATCCGATCTGAAAGACAAAACCTCAAGGAGAACAGAACTAACTACTGTCCAAAGCTTCAGGTGAGGTCCACTGCCCCAAATACAAGTTCTGGGATACAATGGTGATAGTTAGGGACACTTCATGGGTGGGGCATATGGCAAAATACGCATTCATACACAGCCCACTAGAAGAAGACGACATGTATGTAGAGGTAACTTTGGGAACAAAGTGTTAACTGATGGCATTCAAAAGAAAGCCAAATCAGAAGACAGCCTAAAAACACAGTAGTAAAACAGCAGACACCAAGTGCTTTGCAACCAAGTCCAAGTGCAATCTATAAAGATCTCCAATTGGGTGAAGAAAAAAAAACTTACAGTTTCAATTTCCTATAAAAGACAGAAATTGGGTGTAGAGGCCTAAAAGTCAGGACAAAGACTCTCAATCAATACAGAGTCTAACTGAAGATGAAGACATAAAATAATCTCTAGCCAAGTTAAAAAAAAAAAAAAAAAACAAAGAAAAAACTCCATCCCCCCCACACATTATATTCATAGTACTGTTTTTTGGTTTGTAACCAATGCAAGTAGGAAGTAATGTATTTTGCAGAGAAAAAGTCTGCAAATATCTCAGATCCCTTTGTCATGTGACCACACTATAATCGTGTATATTACATGATGCATACTAAAGCCCCATACACACAATCTGAAAATTGGACATCAGATCGTTCGTTTTTGGGTTTTTTTTGCATGCTGGTCGCATATCGAACATGAAGAGGTTACTAAAGTTACGAAAATTCTCGTATGACAGAATAAAAAAATAAAAATAAAAAAATCGGAAGTGATGTCATGTATAGTGGTGTATTTGTATTGTATTGTATTTTCCAAAGACAACTGTACCGAATAAAATAACAATCATACGATCTGGTATCGTACCAAAAAATTTTTCATGCTTGTCAGATTGGATAAACTGTCATAATCGGCTCTCAAATGTTCTGTACTAAATATCCAATAATCGTACAATCACTTCAAAAGCGGTATTTTTCGTATGATTTTCAGATCCTGTGTAGGGGCCTTTAGTCCCCAGTTATGTCCAGGCCAACAGAGTCTTCATTCCAGCTTTGTATGCTTTCTCCCCGACTACCTGGTGTATACACTCGCTTTCAGATGAAACAGACCTCACCTAGATATGGCAGTCCTCATCTCTATTTATTGTACATGGCATGTGAATTGCAGTTATCTACCACAATGACCCATCTGCAAGTACATGCACAGAGATGTGTAACAAAACACCTATGTTGACAGAGAAAGCTCAACTGGCCTGAAAAATGGGGAAAGCAAATTTTGGCATCTATAAGATACAGTTCAATTATTAACTCTGGGCAACTGCTACATTCACACCACTATGCAATGAATGTAGCCACTATAAAAGATTGCATCAAAATGTATTAAAGCGGTAGTAAACCCACCACTACTGTTTTTACCTACAGGTAAGCCTATTATAAGGCTTAACCGTAGGTAAAAACAATATCTCCTAAACCTACATGGTTTAGAAGATATTCGCCCTGCATGCAGCCGCTGACATTAGCGGCGCATGAGCTCTGATGATTCGGCCGAGGCAGCCGGCAAATCAGAGCTGGGAGTGACGTCACACGGCTCCGGCCACTCACAGCGCCGGAGCCGCGTACCCGAAAGAAAGAAGAGGACCATCAGGCGCGTTTACTACTGCTTTAAGTTGGCAGGTAGAATGCAGTCTTCTGTTGTTGCAGCTACTAAGGGGAAACTTGAAGCTGAACTTTTGGGATGAGCAAATATCCAAATACAAGAAGCATGTGTGCTCTTACCATAATCTTGGCGTGCTTTGCCAATTTCTCCCATTTCTGTGCAGTAAGGCAGTGTGGAAGTTTGCCTATATGCAGGAGATTTCTGTAATAAAGACTGGTCACTGCTGCTTTTTCCCCTTGTGCAGGGTGACTGGTCTCGTACCCACCCCCTACGGTAGTTTACTACAGCTGGAGCCAGCTGGGTCCCTCCCACAACTCTGCTCTCTGCGCAAGTACTGCACAATGATGATGTCACTGGGACTATTACAAAGCAATTGCTGGGTTTGTAAAGACATTTGGTGCACATAAAGTGGATTTACATTCTTTATGACTATTGAGGAATACATTTAAAGGAGTTTGGCTTAAACTAAATCCTGTATATAAACAAAACGGCATGATTTGCCTGGTTGCCAATGGAAACTGTTGCATTCCTTCAGACATTATAAATGAGGTTTGTTACAGTTGTGCTCATAAGTTTACATACCCTGGCAGAATTTATGATTTCTTGGCCATTTTTCAGAGAATATGAATAACACCACAAAAACTTTTCTTTCACTCATGGTTAGAGTTTGGCTAAAGCCATTTATTATCAATCAACTGTGTTTATTCTTTTTAAAACCTAACAGAAACTACCCAAATGACCCTGATCAAAAGTTTACATAACACAGTACTTAAAGAGGAGGTCCGCCCAATACAAAAAAAAAATGAAAAGTCAGTAGCTACACATACTGTAGCTTCTGACTTTTAATAATAGGACACTTTCCTGTCCTGGAGTCCAGCAATGTCAGCACCCGTTGCCGATCTTCGGATCGGGGGTCGGGTGCAGCCGCGTCCATTGCGGGTAAGGGAACCCAGCAGTGTAGCATTACAGCTTCAGGCCGGACACCCTACAGTGTATGTGCGATGCTCCGCTGCACTCTGCTATTGGCCCAGCGGCCAGTAGCAGAGCGAGGCGGGAGCCAGGCTGCTGACATCAGCAGCCACAGCCACCGGCCTGAGCTCCCGGATGTGTGGAAAAGGACACCTGTCTAAAGATAGGTGTCCTCTCCCCCTCCCCCCAAAGGCGCCAAATGTGACACCTGAGGGGGGGGTGAGGAATCCAACTAGCGGAAGTTTCACCTTTGGGTGGAACTCCGCTTTACTACTGTGTATTGCCCCCTTCAATGACAGCTTGAAGTCTTTTGTGGCATTTGTGGATGAGGCTCTTTATCTTCTCAGATGGTAAACCTGCCCATTACTCTTAGGAAAAAACCTCCAGTTCCTGGAAATTCTTGGGCTGTCTTGCATAAACTGCACATTTGAGATCTCCCCAGAGTGGCTCAATGATATTGAGGTCAGGAGACTGAGATGGTCACTTTATTCTGCTGTAGCCAATGACAAGTCACTTTCTTCAAGTGCCTCCTTATTGTGCATCTTGAAACAGCCACACCACATGTTTTCAGAGAGTCCTGTATTTCAACTGAAGTTATTTGTGGGTTTTTATTTGCATCCCGAAGAATATTCCTGGTAGTTGTGGATGAAATTGTAGTTGGTCTACCTGACCATGGTTTGGTTTCAACAGAACCCCTCATTTTCCACTTGCACAGCCCTGACGAAGTTCTATTGAACAAAACATGTAGGCAAGGTGCATGCCTGCCCCCCTGCCCCACCACCCTATCCAGCGGTTTTACCAGTGTGAACTCGTGCAGACCAGCCTCGCCAATAGTTTAGGAGAACTGCATGGACCATCTGTGACGAATGCAGGTATCAGATCACTTGCCATCCTCACCGACCAGCGACCGAGGACCCCCCTGATCTAATACCGCACTTGTCAGGAACGTAACAATGCTGCTCTCAGCTGCTTTCAGCACAAAGATTTCCCAGTTTGCGGGACCACCGTCTAAGTGTCAGCCGCCTGAGAGCGATCGTTACCGGGCTAATTCAAACAATTAACCCTTTCACTGCCACCACTTCTGGATACCGGCCAGAAGACCCGTATGTTAGCAATACCAGTATTTTAGAACAACCGCCTGTAACACACACTGTCACCGCAGACAGGTATATTCAGATGCATTATTTTAAAAACAGTAGCGCTCTTCAAAGGAACAGATTCATAATAGCTGCATTAAGAGCTTCAGGGACAAAAATCTACACTTTTCAAAATAAGGTTTAATAATGAAAAGGTCAAGTTTTAAGTGCAGTAAAATATTTACAGAAAAATAAAAGAAGGTTGCAAAATACTGAGACAAAATTTACAGCAAAGGAACAGAATGAAAAAAAAATACCTGCATTTGAAATGTCCATGCCTAATCAGTGTTTCTAAGATGATTTCCTGGTTCTCTGATGTTGTTTCATTGATGGTACTTGAGAACTGATAATTGATCTTGGCAGTCCTTTTTCTCTGGATCACAAGGGGGGGGGGGGGGGGCATACCCCTCTGGCCATTTGTATGAGAGGGTGTGTTCTTAGACAATGTCCAGGGCGGGCCGTTGCAAGACATGCGGCATAATCTAGGCATGGATTATGAAAATCATAACTTTTGATTGGGCCGCCCGGCACAAGAAATTTAATCTCGGCATGCGTAAAGCTTTCAAATGACTCCAAACATGAGAGCCCTTCTGGGACCCTGGGGAGGGAATAGACTAGTTCTATCCCTCCTCGGGTAACAAGGGGTGAATGTTTATACTTGAATTATCCAGGCCAAAATTCTACATTCAACAATGTGTGTTTTATCAAAATGGCATATTTCTACCAGAAATTATGGGTTTATATAGCTTTTGGGTAAGTTTTAAGGCAGAGAGAGGGTCGTCCCAAGGTTAGGGTTGCCAGAGGAATTTATGGGCAAACCTCAGTTTGTTGTGTGTTTGTTCAAGATAAGCGAACAGGGCTTCTTCCTGACCAGTCAAGGACCATAATTAGAGGGTCCCCTTTGAAGTTGATCTGGCCAGAGAGAGGGGGGTTGGAAACAAGCAGCTTTGTCCTGCTTCAAACTGCCATGTTAGGAGAGAAAAAAAAAAACAAAACAAAAAAAACAAACTTAGCCATTTAAGTAGCTCCCCTTCCAAAATGGAGTCCGTCTTGCTTTGGGCGTGGTATCATTATTACTTTGAGTGTGTCTCACGCGTGATACCATCACACCATCCTTGATCTGACCAACGCAGGATTAGGTATACCCGTCACACCTGGCCATTCAGCTTAACAGAGATACTTACGAACATTGGTCGGGGATACCTCATCTCCAGCACAAGTCATGTAACAGGACCTGACCTTCCAGTACAACCACGGCCACCCAGCCATCTCCCCGAATGGGGCATTGGGATTCCAACTCCACTTTCCAGCCAAGGGATCCACACACATTCACAGGCTGAGACTAAGGCAATGGTCTCCCTGCTCCAGTCTCTGGATCACTGGTTTACAGCAAGGACACTCACACACAGGTAGAGACTGCCAGACTGAATCGGCGGCAGTCTCCCTGTGTATGCTCCCAGTCAAAGATCCATTCAAGTTGGGATGGTGTAGACTCCTGGCACTTATCTGACTGTATACATCTTGGCATCGAATACAGCTGAACTATACAGGTAGAGACTGCCAGATTACCCTCACAGCAGTCTCCCTGTTTCAGCTCCAGGACTATCAGCCCCAGCACAGCCTTCACAAATAGGTAGAGACTGCCAGATCTAATTGGCGGCGGTCTCCCTGTGTATGTCTCCAGCACTTAATCTCTACAGGTGGAGATTGTGTCAACTCACGGTGTGGATCTCTCATACATTTCGGACCATCGGCACAGAGAGCAGCCGTGCCATACAGGTTAGAGACTGCCAGAGGATACCAGTGGCATTCTCCTTGTATGTAAGGACCATACGCACGGCACAATCATCGTGGAGGAGCCATAGACTATTCAACAAACCGTGAGTTCAATGATCTATTCCAAGGGATATTGAATTTTGTTTAACAGTGCAAAGTCCCGGAGTTCAATTATACCCTATGTAACCAACATGGTGTGACTTTGGTCGGATTCTTTTTCTTTTTGCATCAACCCTTGAAGGGGGTTTGGAGTGTTTGCATCCTGTGTGGAGGTCCCCTCACTGGGGTTTACAGGTCTTCCAACTTACAGCCACTTTCATAGACTTTCTATTAGATGGGATTGGCAGCAGTCTTGTAATGTATGTTCCTCTTTAGCCGATTACAATATCACAGTCCAGGTGGATGGCAGACTATTTAGTTATCTGCTTGAGGTCTCTGCTTTAGGAGGACTGAACAGCCAAGAACTGACGTTCCATGTTCAATACACCCAATTTTTTCTTGCAGGTTGCCCCACATGGATATCATTTCCTAATTTATCCTCTTTATGCCTCCCTTCTCATGTACATTTGGCTGGTATAGACTACCTAAAACAACAATCTTAGACCTGTTTGTTCACACAGGGTACCACAGGCCTATCATCTAGTGGTGGGACTTAGGTGTGGGAATTATCTACCATCTCATGCAGGGGGGCAGTGAGGGGAATCGGCTCCCTGGGACAATTCCCTCCCACCCTTTTGGGTTGGGATACAGGGTGGTCTGGTTGGGCTATAGGGCGTCATACTGAGTTTGGTTTGGGTTAGGAGGGGTGAGGGGAGGGAGGGGATTCCACTGTGGAGGAGAAATGATGGTGTTCAGGACACATTTTTTTGTCATGCTATACGATACATGGTAAATAAAGGTAGTTGACTTATATGGTTGGTGCAGTTGCCTTTTTTGTTTTTCCTCCTTTGGTATACTCATTTCCCACTTCTTGATTAGAGTTGGAACACTGCTGATTGGCACTCTCAATTCCTTGGATATCTTTTTATATCACTTTCCTGTTTTATACAGTTCAACTACCTTTTCCCGCAGATCCTTTGACAATTCTTTTGCTTTCCCCATGACTCAGAATCCAGAAAAGTCAGTGCAGCACTGGATGAAAGATGCAAGGGTCTGTCAGGAGTCCAGAAACTCATTGACCTTTTATACACACACACCAATTACAAGCAAACAGATCATAGGTGAGGATGGTTACCTTTAATAACCATTCAAACAGCTTTGTGTCAACTTGTGTGCATGTTAGGCCAAAATCACCAGGGTATGTAAACTTTGGATCAGGGTCATTTGGGTAGTTTTCTGTTGTCATTATGATTTAAAAAAGAATAAACACAGTTGGTTGATAATAAATGGCTTCAGCCAAACACTAACCATGAGTGAAAGAAATGTTTTTGTGTTATTCATATCCTCTGAAAATTGGCCACAAAATCAAATTCTGCCAGGGTGTAAACTTATGAGCACAACTGTATGTATTATGATTTTCTCATATCAAACAGATGCATCCCTGCTACTTAAGAGACACTCACATTACAACTTCCAGTATCACAACCACATAAGCCGATACTCAACTCAATCAGTACACCATGCTTACACATCCAAATGGAAATATCTTACTTACATTTTATTCACCTGCAAATTCACATATACACAAGACAAACAATGGCCTAATTTGTTACAAAGTATCTACACTAGCCAACTGTATTACCAACAGTATATGCCATCTATATTGGCATTTAAACTGCACTTACTCTGATAAAATGCCATTAATACAACTATACCAGAAAGTGACTACACCAATATATACTGGTACCTACAGGAACCCATGTGTGCCGCACTTTAACTAAAAGGAGTAAGGTCCACCAGCTTTCCTACCTTCATTATAAATTCAAAGTGCCTTAAACAGTCGCTGCAAGAGAAAAAAACTCTCAGGGCCAGTTCACACCATAGAATTGCAGTCTAGATGCATTCCAGATGCTTTTTTGCATGCACATTTTTGACGCAGTCCAATGCATTTATCTCTTAAGAAAAAAAAAAAAAAAACTATACATTGGGCACACTTACTGTAAAATCCTTTTCTCTGAGTTCATTGACAGACGCAGCCTTTATTCATGACACATGGGGTTTATGCACATCCTACTAGGAGTAGACTAGGCAAAAAGAAAAAAAGCAAGCTGACCCCTCCCAGGGGGCCATCCTCACTCAGCATATAACCCCCCAGCTCTGCATAGCATATCAGTTCGTAACAAGCCGTACAAATGCAACGCAGAGGGGTGGGTGCTGCGTCTGTCAATGAACTCAGAGAAAAGGATTTTACGGTAAGTTCTTAATAAAATCCTATTTTCTCTTACGTTCATTGACAGACACAGCCTCTATTCATGACACGTGGGGACGTCCCAAAGCACTGTCCAACAAGAGGGGTGGGTAAACAGTAACAACTGTACCCAACAGAATCCTCTCAGGAGGTGCCAGCCGCGCCTATACCGCTGCCTGCAAAACTTTGGGGCCAGAAGCAGCATCCGCGGATGCTGACACATCACCTTGTAAAAATTTAACAAAAGTGTGCACCGAGGCCCATGTAGCCGCCTTGCACACTGAGACACCGAGGCTTGGTGTCTGAAAACCCAGGAAGTGCTAATCGCCCTGGTGTAATTAGCCGTGACCGGAAAAGGGGGTTCTTGGCCCCGAACAGTATACGCATAGGTCACAGTCTGTCTGATCCAACGGGATATAGTAGCTGATGAGGCCGCCAAACCTTTGCACGGTCCTTCTGTCAGTACAAACAAAGTATCAGACTTCCGAAAATAAGCTGTAGCCGACGAATACACCCGCAGAGCCCTTACTACATCCAAAGAGTTCAAAGCAATCTCCTTGGGATGAGACGGGTGTGGACACAATGACGTGAGAACAATGTCCTCATTATTGTAAAAAGGGGAAACCACCTTCGGTAGGAACGAAGGGAAAGGGCGCAGCACCGCCTTATCCTTATGAAGGACCAATAGGGAGACCTACATGACAAAGCCGCCAACTCAGACACCCGCCTAGCGGATGTAATGGCCACCAAAAAAGACACCTTTTGTGACAGCAATTGTAAGGGAATATCCCTGATTTTCTCATATGGCAGTTTCTGCAGTACGGAAAGTACTAAATTTAAATCCCACGGTGCCAACGGCGACTGTATCTGAGGAGCTACATGACGTACACCCTGTACAAATGTACATATCAAAGAATGCGTAGCTAAAGGACGTTGAAAAAGAAGAATCGCCAGAGCCGAAATCTGGCCCTTGAATGTACGCAAAGCCAATTTGATATCCAGGCCTTGCTGCAAGAAGGCCAGCACCTGGGATATAGAGAAAGAGCGGGGGTTCCAACCCCCCGCCTCCCACCAGGCAATATAAGCCTTCCAGGTGCGATGATATATCTTGTGCGAAAAACACTTACGCACCTTAAGCATGGTAGGGATCATGGAGTCAGAAACGCCCCTATCCCTCAGCACCTGGGACTCAATATCCAATCCGTCAAAGCCAGCGAGGGTAAAGCAGGGTGCAGAATGTGTCCCTGTGACAGCAGATCTTCGCGAAGAGGGAGCCGCCAGGGAATGTCTGTTCCCATCCGCACCACGTCGGCGTACGAAGGGCGCCAAGGCCAATCCGGAGCCACCAGGATTGTCAGGATTTCCTCGGCTTCTATCCTGCACAGGAGCCGCGGTAGAAGCTTGAGAGGAGGAAAGGCGTACAGAAGCCTGTACTGAAACCAAGGTGCGACTAGTGCGTCCGTGGCAGCCGTCAACGGATCCCTTGTCCTGCACACAAAGGTCTGCACCTTGTGATTTAACCTGGACGCCATTAGGTACACGTCTGGCGTGCCCCACCATTTGCAAATCTGGAGGAACACTTCTGGATGCAGAGACCGTTCCCCCTGATTCAGAGTCTGGCGACTGAGAAAGTCCACTAGTCAGTTTTGTACGCCCGGGATGTAGATGGCGGAGATTGCCGGTACGCAAAGTTCTGCCCACCTCAGAATGTGAGCCGCCTCCACAGCTGGTGCCGAGCTCCTTGTTCCGCCCTGATGGTTCACGTACGCCACCGCCGTGGCTTTGTCCGACTGAACCCGAACCGGGAGGCCGCGCAGCCTTGCCAACCAGTGGGAGAGACAGAGCCTGATTGCCCACAGCTCCAGCACATTTATTGGAAGGCGCAATTCCTGTGTCGACCAACGGACCTGAGCAGACAACTGCCCCAGGACCCCTCCCCAGCCCGATAGGCTGGCGTCCGTCGTGACCATCGACCAATTCAGGGGAAGTCAATGCCGGGGCCCGGAGCCACCAGGTCAATGACCCCCTGGTTTGATGATCCAATTTGATCAGCTGGTCCAGGGACAACGAAGACTTGTCCCACCGTAACAGGATTGCTCGCTGCAGGAGCAGAGTGTGACTCTGGGCGTACGGTATTGCCTCGAAGGCCGAGACCATGAGCCCCAACACCCGGAGGACCACCGACGTGACATCAGGATTTGCACCGCTGCTTGTAGCGTCAGCCACTTGGCCGGAGGTAGGAACACCTTCGCCTGCTCCGTATCCAATCTTAAACCCAGATATTCCAGACGACAGGATGGGGTCAATGTCGACTTCTGCAGGTTGATCAGCCAGCCGAAATCTCTCATCGAGGCCATGGTGATAGCAACATTGTCCTCCAGAGCCGAAGCTGACTCCGCTCGCAGGAGCAGATCATCGAAGTATGCTACCACAGCAATGCCCCTCTGCCTCAATAGAGCCAGCACCAGAGCCAACAACTTGGTGAAGACTCGAGGAGCTGAGGCCAGACCGAAGGGAAGTGCCACAAATTGGTAATGTAGATCCCCTGCCGCAAAGCGCAGGAAATGCTGATGCCAGAGACAAATGGGAACATGAAGATAAGCGTCCCTGATGACCAGAGACGCCATGAAGCCCCCTTGGTAAAGGGCGGCTCACGACCGAGCGGACTGATTCCAACCTGAATTTCCGTGCGCTCACAAAGTGATTGAGCGCTTTCAGGTCCAGAATTGGCCTGACCCCACCTCTTATTTGGGCACCACAAAGTGGTTTGAATAGAAGCTGTGGAACCATTCCAACGGAGGGACCGGCACAATTACCCCTTGCTCGGACAGCGTCTGAACAGCCCTCAGCAGAGCTTCCCGACGCCCCGGAGGGAGCCTCAAGTTTGAAGGGAGGTCCGTGAGGCCCTTTTTGGACGCGTGGTCACCAGATCAACACGCAACCACAATAACCGTCTGATAATGACAGCAAAAACAGACATCTTTGACAGCATAGGGAGCAGGTCCAAAGCTGCGTCACATAGGTAACGGAGACCCTGCACCAGGTGGTCTGCCCGCTGCAAAGCCTCAGGGGAGCGACTGCGCCACCATGGCTGAAGCCAGAGCCGGCCTCCTGGCTGTCCCCACCATGTCGGTGATCAGGGAGGCCACTAACGCCCTTTCGCGTGCCATTGAGGCCCCCTGGTGCTCCTCACCGTCTGAGGGCTCCAAATCACCATCCGAAAAGCTCCATGGGGGTCCCTGTGACCACAGAGCCCCCTTCTGGTTCAGATTCCTCCTCCTCAGGAGGAAGGGGTGGACGCTTTTTAGTCACCCCACTAGGCACGGCTCGGTACCCCCGGGCGAAAAACTCTCCCAAATGGATGTTAGCTGATCCAGGGGAACCAGAGGTCCCAGCGCAGCTAGCGCTTCTGCGGACCCTTCCGGAAAAGAACCCGCAGGTTTAGCCGCCATTGCACCACCAGAACACTTTGAAGGCCTATGGGCCATGACACCCCCACAATGCTGCCCCACCAAACTGCTCCACAGAGCGACCAGGATATTTCCAGGAGGACTCTGCACCGCCACCACCGACACCCCAGGGAAAAGTCAGCTATACTTCCTGTTCTGTATGCCCTCCATAGTCACTGCAGGTGTGCTGTCCGCCACTGCCAAGCTGCTGCCGCTGTGTGTGCACCACTGATCAGGAAGAGAAAAATGGCAGACTCGATGGACTACTCAGTCTTTTTCTGCCGTCACTTTTCTAGGTTTCTACACGCACGTTTTCTATCAGTGGGACATACCAAAAATGGCCACCGAGTGGTCAAAAGAGGCCAAAGCCCATGTTAAAAATGGCCGCTACTATGGCAAAATGGCCGCCGAGTGTTCACAAGAGGCCAAACAAGCCATTAAAATTAGCCGTGGCTACGGCAAAATGGCCGCCAGACGCGGCTCAGGCAAAATGTCGGCAATACACCGCGAAATGGCGGCTAAACGCAGCATGGCGGTACCGCTAGTGCGGTGGGTGCGGCACGGTGGGGGGGGGGGATATAGGAAAAGACACCTTGACCCCAGGACCCTCCACCAGGCCTTCCTCCCTTCAGTTGGAGAGGGATGCTGCAGGCCAGAAACGTCCCTGGACGCAAGCGCAGCCCAATCACTCGGACGTAAGTGGGGTTCACCC
>BLSH010395942.1:369178-393586 GCA_018402905.1 Glandirana rugosa
GCGACTAAGAGCGGTCGTCGAAGGGGATGGGTGGGTACACTTAAATCGTACTAAGTCCAATTTTAAATTGGAGACTAAGTCGTGTTAGTTTTATCATTAGACAACAAACTTTCTTTGCAATGAAGAAGGATCCTCCCAACACGTGGGGATCGTTCAACTTCAGATATTTGTCCTACCGTAAAACCCCTCTGGACGGTGTGTAAGTATTTATGGTAAACCATAGTCTACACATGAAAAAATAAGAGGAAAGACTCTACATCCGTTCGTTATCTACTAAGTGAAGAGAAAGGAAGATGGCGTCCAGTTCCCGCCCGGGCAGGAAATACCCGCGGCGGGGGAGATAGGCGCGGCGGGGGGTATAGGTACGTAGGTCAGGGGTACGTCCTGTGGTCTTCGTAGAGCCTCTAACTCTAATCAGGTTCTTCAAGAAAAAAAAAAAAGCACCCCCCCCCCCCATTGGAATTCATGCTTCTGGTGTCCTGCATGGGGACTGGATGCATGGATATGGGGGGCGGCGCGGATAGAGGGGGCGGCGCCCATAAAGGACGGGCCCGCCCTTGACCTGCGGTAGAAGGAAAGAGAAGTGAATCATCTATTGCTTGCCTACATCTCAGAAAGGAGAATAAAAAAGTACACATCTGATACCAAATGGTATTTATGAATGTGTGGCAGGTCTCCCCAAAATGCCATCCTGTTTATAGACTTCAACTTGCTAGGGGTGCACAACCCTCCTAGGAAGAAGTAACGTTTCTTTCAAACAACAGATTACTATTTTGATTGTGCTGAATCAGAGGTTAAATTTTAACCTGAATCATGCTAAATTCACATGGGTGGGTAGGGGAAGCTGCTGGCGAGAATCAGCGGATTCTCGTTGTTCGATTTAAACGCTTCATTCAAAGCCTGGAAACAGCAGTTGCGGTCAGTGGCGGCTGTCAGATTTGCATTCCATACAGATCAATGGCTGGCACACCTGCTGCTCGAATGCAATGCCTCTTCTGTAAGCATAGCCTCTGACCAATACAAAGGTCACGTTTGCAAATGTGTGTAACCAAACCCCTGTTTTTAACGCATACTGTTAGACAGGTTAAGTCGGTTGGTCACAGGCTGGTCGGTAAGTTGAACTTAGAAATTCTTTAATTTTGTTTGACATGCATCTGCCCTTCTAGTGCTCCTTGCTGCAAAGGCCAGTTATAGGTGGGGGCAGTGACCTTTGTTTGTATTGTTGATATATTTGTCAGGTAACACACTGACACCTTAGCCGCCATAGTGCAATGTGCTGGGTGTCCAGTGGGGCCTCTTATAAGCCAAAGGTAGGTTCTGTAGTATACAGGGTGCCTTGTCGGGGCCTGCAGCTTATGCATGCGTTTGCAAATGTATGTAACCAAACCCCTGTTTTTTTTTTTTTACACTTTTTATTGGAAGGAGATAAGCATATACATAGTGTTGACAAACCCCTGTTTTTAACGCATACTGTTAGACAGGTTAATTTGTTTGGTCGTAGGCTGGTCGGTAAGTTGAGCTAGGAAATTCATTGGTTTTGTTTGACAGTCTCTGACCAACCCTAGATACAGACAGTGTTTGTCCAGGGACAGCAATTCTGCAGTTTCTGCCCACAGATAATTGGCCAGTTTGTACATAGCCACAGCAGCAGAGGGCAGCTGCATCAAGGGGCGTCTTAGCTTCTAAATGCAGCAAACTACCCACCCATGTGGATGTAGCCTTAGTATCCTATATACATGAAAATTCCTACTTGTTGCTGGGTCTCCAGAACAGGACGTGAAGGGAAATTTCCCAAAAAATGTAAGGTTTTAACGGTTCTCATCAATCCATAGATAAAAAAAAAGGTTTGGCTTTAGATATACTTTAACCATCAGTAAAATAAAGCTAAACTTCTGTCAAAAAAAGCTAGATAAAAGAGACATGAAAAACCTAAGGGCTGTGTTACCTGCCAAACGATTTGTACTTTTGTTCATACAGTTGTGATATTTACACAGCCCCACCATAAAGCGCAGGCAGATGGCTGACACCACCACGGTTTTAGACTGTAGAAGGAATACAGTGGTGTCATTGATCCACCCCCAGCCTGCTAACATGACAGTGAAAGAACAGCAGCATACAGATGAGGTCATCCTTCTGTTTATGCCATCTCCTATCAGCATAACCCAAGACTAAGGACCAAGACATTATTGCGGGTAAAACGTATCAGTGGCAGACCTACAACTGGCTGGGAATTAATGCCTGATTAATCTTGTGTGGTGCCAAAGTTTGTTGTGATACAGCAAAAAAACACACAAAGTCCTTGTCAGCACATTTGCATTGTAAACACCTAATGGTTTATTCACACACAGTACAGTGACTGGAGTTTTTTACAGACTGGGAGAACCACTAGGGCACATAAAACAATTTTCTATGTGCCCCATACTCACTGCAACAGAGCCTGCATGGGCTGAGATAAAATGCAGACATGCTGCACTTTATCACAGTGTGCAACTAGACACGGTGCTGTGCAGTGACATGAAGTGTCACTTCAAATGAAAAAAAAAAAAAAAAGATACATTACACCGCCCCGTCGTGCCTCAGACCAAAACTGACAATCATCGGCACGCTATAACAGAGAGCATTTAACGCGCAGGCAGTGTAAATGGGTCCTAAATGGTGCTGCTGCAGAGAACAAGAGATGGGTTTAAGGCCAATTTAAGGTACTCACACAAGTTGTAAAAAACAAAAAGAAACAAAACTTTTAATGATGTATTAATGAATATGTTTAGCCTGGAATTCATCTTTAATTTGTGGTGCCAATTTTTAGTGCAAGCCTTCTGTAACTAAAATAAAACGCAGACCTTTGTCTTTTACAGAGAACTCATGTTTATTTCAATGGTGGGGAGAAGCAAGCAAGAAAGAGGACACTATCACTGCCAGAGTGGAACAAAAGCTATAGGGACATTGTTTTCCTGGACCTCCTCATGTCAGCCTACTATGGGTCAGCTCCACCCCTTCTGACCCCTTCAGGACAACCTCTTTCCAAGCCTATAAGAGGCAGCTGTCTGCCCCATGCAGTGTTCTTTTTTCGTCCTCGCTCCGGACCCCTCTTATATAATATATATATATTATATACACACACACACATATATTATATAGATACATACATACACGTGATCCTGCTCAGGTTCCTGCTCTTTCCTGAGTTCAGAAGACCCCCGGTCTGGGCTTTAAATCTCCCTTTGTGGTGGTACCCATGGTGCTGGGTCTCAGTTCAGCAGTATAAATGACTGAATGTGTACACCGGCCTCTAGAGAGCAGTTAAACACTGCTGGTATGGGCTGTGCGGCGAATTGGTGAAACAGCAGGCAGGCTGAGGCTTGTAGTCCCACAGGAACTCTCAGGAGGTTGCTGAGAGTGGCCACTTCCTGGTATGATAGGAACGCCCTCTCCCATGCTCTGATTCCTGCTTCCCTGCTGTGATTACAGCACCTGTAGCTCCAGCTTGTCTCAAATACACTGCCTCTGTGGTGAGTGATGTGGGATCTCAACATGGCTGCTGCCTTGGGTTGCTGGACAGATATCTGGCTATGTGTTCCCAGGTATCCTTGGTCCTCCTGCGTGCCTCTATAGCACTGAAGAACGCATGGAAAGGTTTTCTATTTTTAACGTTTATTTTTTTTTTTGTTTTTATTTATTTTTTAAGAGTGCATTCTTCTTCTCTACACAGAGAGAAGACCCAGATACGGGATAAACGCCCGCAGGGAAGTACTAAAGAGCCGCATCGCCCGCAAAAAAAGAAGCGCTCAAAGCATGATAAGTCGGGTCAGGAGTGGTCGGCAGCGGGATAAAATCCCTGTGGAACGCCATTCCAGATGACCCTCACCGGTGCCTCATTGCAGTGCCTCGAGCCCAGGCCAATTGCTGTTGCAACACCAAAAATCGACCACTAAGCGCTAGCATGTGCATATGCAAAGACACAGATCCTCTTCATCTTCTGGAAGGGCCTTGGCCTGGGAAGAGGAGAAGGCCTGCGGGGCAAACTCCCTACCAGGGAGGTATGTATACTTCTCTTGTTTGAAGGAAGCCACGTGTGATAATGTAGCAGATGCATGCCAGGTGAAGCACTATATTAAGTCGGCAGTCAAAGGCGGCTTGGAAAACTGTATCTAAGAGATCTCGGCCTAGGTGGCACTCATCCGCTTCAAAATCAGAACCAGATGCTACATATCGCTACAGTTCAGATGAATCCTCATTCAGAGGATTCTGAGTCAGATCTGGAACCAGACACTCATGCATTCGATTTTTCCTTGATTCCTTCTTTGGGCCCGTGTGTTTTTGGTGCATTTTGCCTGAGGTGCTTTTCATGCGCTTGCACGCTAAAAAGGTGCCGGAAAAGCTCACAAAAACCTATTTCTATTAAAATAAATGAATGCTTTCACACTGGGGCAGTGCGCTGGCAGGGTGGTGAAAATACACCCCTCTCCATTGAAATGAATGGAAAGCTCTTCAAAAGCGCCTGAAAAGCTCTTCAAAAGCACTCAGTGTTTTACGGGCAGTTTAAGAGCGCCTCGGTGTAAGAGGGACTTTAGTATTATCCAGACTTGAAAAGGTCACTCCTGTCCTTCCCATTAATTTTTTGAAATACAGGAAATAATGGAAGATGAATGGGCAAAGCCTGATAAAAGATTGAACGTCCACAACAGGGTCTCAAAGCTGTACCCTTTACGCTCTAAGGATGTTGAGCTTTGGGATTCCACGCCTTAAGTGGATGCCTCATTACAGAGACTAGCGCGGCACATGACTTTGCCTCTAGATGACTCAGTATCCTTCAAGATCCGATGGATCGTAGGACAGATACAGATCTCAAAAGAATGTACACTGTAGCAGGAGCGGCCTGCAAGCCGTCTATAGCACTCACCTCAGTGGCGGCAGCCTTAAAAGTGTGACTTGCAGAATTAGAGGCCAGTCCTTTGGGTTAAGTGATGGGAGACAAAAGGTTCTCCCCTTTGCAGTCCATTAAGATCGCAGTGTATTTTCTAGCAGAAGTAGCCATGGACCAGGTCAGGATGACAGTGAAATTGATGGCTCATTCTGTGACGGCACGCAGAGCCCTATGGCTGAAGCATTGGTCAGCGGATTGCTCAGATCCTTTCGATGGGAAATTTTTTGGCAAGACCTTGGAGTCAGAGGTTCAACGAGTTACTGGAGGGAACTCGGGGCTTATTCTGCAGGAAAGGAAAAGATTTCCTCAGCCCGTCCGTCCTTCTGAGAGATCTAAAGAAGGTTTCGGGGAAGTTTCCGTGTACCAACTGGGGCGACCGTTCTTTAGGCAATGGAAGATGCAGGGTCCAGCCTTTCCCAAAGAAACCAAAGCCAAGGCGAGCCAGCCAGCGAAAGCTTCATACAAGCTCTTCTGAAGGGGTCCCCGTCCATATTTCACAAGTGGGAGCAGACTGTTACTTTGGAGAGGTCTGGGCGGAAGAAGTTTAAGATGCCTGGGTCTTGGACATCATTCAAAGAGGATATTGCCTAGAATTCAAGGAAATGCCTCCCTAGTCTTATTCTGTGGGGACCCAGATTCCTACTTGTCCAGAGAAAAGGGCGTTGTTTATTAATGTATGAAAAGAATTTATTGGCATCTTAAGCAATTCTGCCAGTTCTGGAGCACGAGAAGGGAGAAGGATTCTATTCTCTTCTTGGTAACAAAATCCTCAGGAGGATTCAGGCCGGTCCTGGACTTAAAAGCCCTGAATGCCTTCATGAAAATCCCTTCATTCAGAATGGAGTCCTTGCAAACCATCATTTTCCATTGTGAAGAAGGGAGATTTGCTAGCATCAATAGACCTAGTGGATGCCTACCTACATGTGCCCATAAGTGCATCACACCATCGCTTCCATTTCCAATTTTGTTGTCTGCCATTCAGGCTGTGCACAGCTCCAAGAACATTTTCAAAAGTTTTGGCAGTGGTCATCGCTATCTTAAGAATCAGAGGCATTCAAATTTTTCATTATCTGGACGACATTTTCCTCCGGGCCGCATCAAAGTCCCTCCTTCAACCGCACGTGCTGTTAACCTGCAGCACGATCAGACGTTTCGGTTGGTTAATCAACCATCGCGAGAGTCGGTTGCAACCAGCTCAAGTCCTAGAGTATCTAGGAATGCAATTCGACACTACCCAAGGTCGTGTAATTCTGCCTCAGGAAGATTGTGGAAATTCAGACCAAAATCAGAAATAGTAATAACCAGGCCATTTCTGATGGCCAAGAAGTGTATGCAGTACCTGGGCCTGTTGTCTTCCACGATCCAGGTAGTACCCTGGGCCAGATGACGGAAGGAGAGTTTTCAATACAATTTTCTCCATCAATGGGATAGCCTTCCAATCAATTTTGCAAAGTGGGCAGTCAAAGCCCTTTCCGACAACAAACCATGGTAGCCTACATGGCCCGGCAAGGGGGCACCAGGAGCCTCCCACTGCTCAGAGTGGCATGCCAGATATTTCCCTAACAGCAGTATACCTTCCGGGTTCACAAAACAAGCTGGTGGATCAACTGAGTCGGGGATTCTTGGATCTGAAACAAACGGGGCTTGATTCCAAGATACCTGCTCAAAATCTTCAAGGTCTGAGGGACATAGGTCATAGATTGGGTGGCATTGGAGGAAAACTCTCAGATTACGTGTTACTTCTCCTGAAGGTGGCACCCACAAGCTCTAGGCCAGGATGCTCTATCCATTCCATGGGACTTTCCCCTAGTCTGTTTCCTCCTCTCACACTAATCCTTAGAGTTTTAATGGAGATTCAACAGGAGGAGGTAACAGCAATAGCAGTGTGGCCCTTCTGGCCCAGAAGACCATGGTTTTCACTAGCATAGAAAATGAAGATGTGTCAGCCAATTCCTCTGCCTTCTCACAAAGATTTTCTGCTGCAGAACAAGCAGTTTAACCCAAAGCCGGTAAAACTGAAGTTGATGCCGTGGAGGTTGGGAGGAGATCTACAGGGCATTTAGTCGAATGAAAACTACCAATAATACTTTATTATAGGATATATAAAGCCTTTTGTCACTTCTCAGCAGGAAAGAGCTGGGATCTGAGGTCTCCCACAGTCTCTAACATATTGGAATTTCTCCAGGAAGGTCTGGGCAAGGGTTTAGCGTATACCTCCTTAAAAGTTCAAGTCTGCCCTGTCAGCTATGTTGAACAAATATGGGCCTTGGATCCTCTAGTGATGCGTTTCTTAAAAGGCAGCAATAAAGATCAGGTCTCCAATAAATCTTTTTCCGAAGTGGGACCTGCCTTTAAATTATGAAAACCTTATTAGCACCACCATTTGGTCCGGTGTCATCATGCTCTTTGTCTCAGTGCAATTTTTTTGATGACAACTGCATCAGCCAGAAGGGTGTCTGAACTGTGTGCTTTCTCAGCCAGGGAGCCGTATTGCCTAATACTCCAAGATGAAATAGTACTCAGACCGGTCCCAAGCTTTCTTCCAAAAGTAGCATCAGCTTTGCATATGAATTGGGAATCCGTCTTATCGGCTTTCACGGATATTAACTAGGAAGATTAATGGACTAGGCTGGATCTAGTGCAGGCCTTATCAATATACCTAGAGCGAACTAAGGATTTCTGGAAACAAGATCAGCTATTCATCTTTCCCGGTGGCTCCAGGAAAAGCATGGCTATGCCACCTAGAATGGCATATAGAGAGTCGGGATAGCCTCCGCCATTGGAGGTCAAAGCACATTATATGAGAGGCATAGCAGATTCCTGTGCACCTAATACTTTCATTCAGCACTACAGAGTGAATGTAACTCTGATGGCATCGGAAGCTTTTGGGTCTACTGTTCTGTCGGCGGCTGTCGGCCATTAACTACTTCCTTACTTAAACCCACCCATACCAATTTTCAGTTTTCAGCACTGTCACTCTTTGAATGACAATTGTGCGGTCGTGCGACGTTGTACCCAAACAAAATTGGCGTCTTTTTCCCCACAAATAGAGCTTTCTTTTGGTGGTATTTGATCACCTCTGCGGTTTTTATTTTTTGCGCTATAAACAAATAAAGAGCGACGATTTTTAAAAAAGAACAATATTTTTTACTTTTTGCTATAATAAATATCCAAAAATAAAAAAAAGGGATTTTATTAAAACTTACCGTAAAATCCTTTTCTCTGAGTTCACTGACAGACGCAGCTCTCCATTGACATGTGGGTTACATGCAGATCCTATTAGGAGTTAACTAGGCAAAGAAAGAAAGCAAGCTGGCCCCTCCCAGGGGGCTGTCCACTCTTCCCATATAATCCCCCTGCTCTGCTCAGTACATCAGTTCGTAAAAAGCCGTACCGAAAAAAACGTAGAGGGTGGGTGCTGCGTCTGTCAGTGAACTCAGAGAAAAGGATTTTACGGTAAGTTTTAATAAAATCCCTTTTTCTCCTATGTTCACTGATAGACGCAGCTCTCCATTGACATGTGGGGATGTCCCAAAGCTGTGTCATTAAGAGGGGTGGGCAAACGACAACAACTGTACCCAACAGAACCTCTGAAGAGGCGCTAGACGTGCCTACACTGCCGCCTGTAAAACTTTACGGCCAAAAGATCCGAAGATGCGGACACATTAACTTTATAAAACTTAGTAAACGTGTGCTCTGAGGCCAAAGTAGCCGCCTTGCACACCTGTGACACCGAGGCCTGGTGTCGAAAAACGCCCAGGAAGAGCTAACAGCCCTGGTAGAATGAGCCGTGACTGGAAAAGGAGGCACTTTGCCCGAACAGAATACTCATGAGTCACGGTCTGTCTGATCCAGCGAGAGACCATAGCCGACGAGGTCGCTAATCCTTTGCGCGGACCATCCGTCAGGACAAACAATGCGTCAGACCTCCGAAAAGAGTCTGTAGCCGCCAAATAAACCCACAAAGCCCGTACGACATCCAAGGAATGCAACTCAATCTCCTTAGGATGGGAAGGATGCGGGCACAACGAAGGAAGAACAATGTCTTCGTTAATATGAAAAGAAGAAACCACCTTCGTGCAGGACCAAGTAAGGAGACCTGCAGGATAACGCTGCCAACTCAGACACCCACCTAGCGGATGTAATGGCCACCAAGAAAGCCACTTTCTGCGACAACAATTGTAAGGGAATATCCCTGATCTTCTCATATGGTGTCTTCTGAAGCACTGAAAGCACCAAAATCAAATCCCATGGTGTCATAGGCGACCGTACCTGAGGAGCCACATGGCGCACACATTGTACAAATGTACGAATCAAGGAATGTGACACCAAAGGGCGTTGGAAAAGAATCGCCAAGGCCGATATCTGGCCCTTGAGAGTACTCAAGGCCAATTTTTTATTCAGGTCCTGTTGTAAAAAAGTCAGGCCCCCTAGACACCACATAAGAGCGAGGGTTCCAACCCCCCCGCCTCACACCAGGCAATATAGGCCTTCCAGGTGCGATGATAAATTTTTTGCGAAGTACACTTGCGCGCCTTCAGCATGGTAGGGACCACTGAGTCGTCTACACCCCTGTCCCTCAGCACCTGGGACTCAATAGCCAGGCCATCCAAGCCAGCGAGTGTAAAGCAGGGTGCAATATGGGTCCCTGAGACAGCAGATCGTCTCGAGGCGGGAGACGCCAGGGAGCGTCTGCCACCATTCTTACTACGCCGGCGTACCACGGACGCCGAGGCCAATCCGGAGCCACCAGGATCATCGGAATTCCCTCCGCTTCCACCCTGCGCAGTAGGCGCGGGAGAAGTTTGATGGGAGGATAGGTGTACAGAAGACGATACCGACCCCAAGGTGCCACGAGCGCGTCTGTGGCCACCGCCGATGGGTCTCTTGTCCTGCACATAAAGGTCTTTACTTTGTGGTTGAATCGAGACGCCATGAGGTCTATGTCTGGCGTGCCCCACTTGTGGCAAATCTGGCTGAACACTTCTGGATGGACCATTCCCCCTGATTCAGCGTCTGGCGACTGAGGAAGTCCACCTGCCAATTTTCTACGCCTGGAATGTAGATGGCGGAGATTGCCAGAACGTGAAGTTCTGCCCAACGCAGAATGAGAGCTGCTTCCACAGCCGCTGCCGCACTTCTCGTTCCGCCCTGATGGTTCACATACGCCACTGCTTTGGCATTGTCCGATTAAACCCGAATCGGGAGCCCTTGCAGCCTCGCCGTCCAGCGGGATAGACCGAGTCTGATCGCTCTTAGCTCCAGCACATTGATCGGAAGGCGAGATTCCTGCGCCAAGAAATGACCCTGGGTCGACAGAGAGCCCAGGACGCCCCCCCCAGCCCGACAGGCTGGCGTCCGTCGTGATTATGGACCACGTCAGGGGAAGAAACGATTTTCCCCGCGTCAAAGCTGGGGCCCGAAGCCACCAGGCCAAGGATGCCCTGGTCTGACGATCCAAGTTGACCAACTGGTCCAGAGACAGTGGGGATCTGTCCCACCGAGACAGAATTGCTCGCTGAAGTAGCCGAGTGTGGCTCTGAGCGTAAGGTACCGCCTCGAAGGCCAACACCATGAGTCCCAGCATCCGTATACAGAACCGTAATGATGACAGCCGGTGAGACAGTAAGGTTTGCACTGCTGATTGCAGGGACCGCAGCTTGGCTGGGGGTAAGAACACCTTCACCTGCTCCGTGTCCAGAATCAGACCCAGATATTGCAGGCGACAGGAAGGTGTCAATGTCGACTCCTGCAGGTTGATCAGCCAACCGAAGTCCTTTAACGAGGCCATGGTGATAGCCACGCTCTCCTCCAGGGCTGAGGCAGACTCTGCTCTCAGAAGCAAGTCGTCGAGGTAAGCTACCACCACAAAGCCCCTCTGTCTCAGTAGTGCCAGCACTGGGGCCACCAACTTGGTGAAGACCCGAGGAGCCGAGGCCAGACCGAAGGGCAGTGCCACAAACTGGTAATGGAGATCTCTCACCGCAAAGCGTAGAAATTGCTGGTGACGGAGACAAATGGGAACATGGAGATATGCGACCCTGATGTCCAGGGACGCCAGGAAGTCCCCCTGATGAAGGGCGGCCACGACCGAGCAGACCGATTCCATACGGAATTTTCGTGCTTTCACATAAAAGTTTAGCACCTTCAGGTCCAAAACTGGCCTTACCCCCCCCCCCCCCCTCCTTTTTTGGGGACCACAAAAGTTTGAGGTAGAAACCGTGAAACCTCTCTGGCTGAGGCACCGGCACGATCACCCCCTGGCTGACAGTGCCTGAACTGCCCCGAAAAGGGCCTCCCGACGTTGATGCGGGAGTCTTAAGTTCGATGGGAAGAACCTGTCTGGGGGTAGAGTGCTGAACTCTATCCTGTACCCGGAGGACACCACTTCCTGCACCCACCGGTCGGAAATGCAGGCAGTCCACCTGTCTGCGAACCCCAGAAGACGTCCCCCCACCTGATCTTCGGGTGGGGGCAACCTATCCTGCAGAGGAGGGCTTATCCTCTACTTATTCGTTTTTGTGTTGCCAGGGTCTTTTGCCGGTCCCTGCAGCAGCCTTGCCGGCTCGCGGGCCCTTGCCCGCTGCACCAGGGGCACGAAAAAAACTCTTCTGACCCGAAGAGACAGGTCATTGTTTGGGCTCCAGAAGAAAGGTACTCTTCCCGCCCGTGAAATCCTTAATGATTTCGTCAACTGAGGGCCAAAGAGACGGCCACCCTGAAAGGGGAGGTCCGCTAAACCTTTTTTGGATGCGTAGTCACCCGACCACGAACGCAACCAAAGGACCCGTCTAATAATGACTGCAAAAACAGACATTTTGGACAACATAGGGAGCAGGTCTAGAGCCGCATCACACAGGTATTTCATACCGTGAAACACATGTTCTGCTTTCTGCCTCAAGTATTCTGCCGCAGTCCAGATCATTCTGCAGCTCCACCGTGCATTCAGACAGATATTGCACCGCCATGGCAGACGCCAGGGCAGGTCGCAAGGCCGATCCTGCCAAAATGAAAAGTGCCTTAGACACTGCCTCTGTCCTCCTATCGGCAGGATCCTTAAACGACGGCGACCCCTCTAGGGGAATAGTCGCCGACTTGTTCAGTCGCGCCACCGGTGGGTCCACGAGGGGGACGCCCACTTCTTTATGAAATTATCCTCAAAGGGATACCGGATAGCGAAACGATTTGGCATGGTGAAGGAATGCCGCGGGCGCTGCCATTCCTGATACATCAGATGATCAAAGAATGTATCATAAGGGTAAACTCTGGGCGAACTAGGAGGCCTGGCAGTCCCGCAGACATAAGTAGACATCTGCGACTCGCCATCTTGGTCCAGTTGCAAAGACGCATGGATGCCAGAAATTATTGCACACACCAGTGCCTTTTAGTGTGCTGCCTTAGCCCCCTGGTCTTCCTCCCCATCCGAGGGATCACGTTCACCCTCAGAAAGCTCCACGGGAGTCCCTGTGACCCCCGTAGCTACTTCCGGTTCAGAATCCTCCCCTGAGGAACAAGGGGGGGGGGGGCGCTTTTTAGGGGCCTCCGGGGCCTTGCTCGGCCCCACCCTGGGAAGAAATTCCCCAAACACCACCCGCAGCTGTTCTAGGGACACCATGGATCCCAACGCAGGTTGCGCTGCAGATAAATCCTCTTCAGAGGTCCCTGCAGGGTCATCTGCCATCACTCCCACAGACTGAACACACACAGTGAGGACAACCACTAGCGGCACCCCCACACTGTAACCGCCCCTCAGAACGGCAGGGAGACCCAGGAGGACTGCACCCACCGCCACCAGCACCCCCAGGAAGCCAGCTATACTTGCTGTTTTTGCCACCAAAAAACGTCCTGAGGACCGCCAGAGAGCTTGCGCCGTCAGCAACCAGCCACACCGTCCCAGCAAAGTGAAAGGAAAAACGGCAGCAGCACGTTTTCTCAGCATGCAGGGATTCCAATATGGCCGCCGAGGACATCCACTAGAGGCCAAAGGGCTGCTGAAGACCGAGGCTCCGGCAAAACGAGCGCCACAGCATGGTAGTGAAAATCCCATAGAAAATGGCTGCGGCTACAGCAAAATGGCGGCGATCCGCTGCAAAATGGCGGCGGATCGCCGCATGGAGGCCTAGGCGGTCTGCACACAGTGCCAACGGGGTTCGGAGTGGGGGGGGGGTGGGGGAGGAAGGGACGAAAGGACCCAGGAGAGCCCCAGCGACCCGCCTCTACCGGCGGCTAACGCAGGCAGATATGCCAAAATCGCCCGGCGCCCCTCCCCAGCGCCCCTAGGGGGGCAGAGGGGAGCTCACTCACCACTCCTGACGGGCGCAGGGGGTAGCCACCCGATCGCAGAATTTTCTCCCCAGCTGGGGAGGGATGCTGCTGGCCACAAGCCCCTGGACAGGATCAAATCCGGACACTGGGCACAAGAGGGGATCACCCACTGGCCGCCCGCACGGTTGCCGTGCTGGGGAAAGTACAGGGTTTTTCAGGAACCCTCTATGCCCCAGCCGGCTTCTTGATAGTAGTCTTCATTAGCTTGAGAAAAATAAAAAAGCGGTAGCAAAAATCTAAACCGCAGGTCCCATAAGGGAGCCAGGTCAACTCCTTGCACTAGGCATGTTAAAACTGATGTACTGAGCAGAGTAGGGGGATTATATGGGAAGAGAGGACAGCCCCCTGGGAGGGGCCAGCTTGCTTTCTTTCTTTGCCTAGTTAACTCCTAATAGGATCTGTATATAACCCACATGTCAATGGAGAGCTGCGTCTGTCAGTGAATGTAGGAGAAAACTAATTTTATCAGTTTAGGCCGACATATTCTTTTACATATTTTTGGTAAAAAAAAAAAAAATCAGCGTATATTGATTGGGTTGCGCAAAAGTTATAGCGCCTACAAACTATGGACATCGGTTTATGGAGTTTTTATTTATTTATTTTTTTACTAGTAATGGTGGCGATCTGCGATTTTTATCTGGACTGCGATATTGCGGCGGACATGCCGGACGTTTTTGACACTTTTTTGGGACCAATGACATTTATACAGCGATCAGATCTAAAAATAGAAACTGATTACTGTATAAATGTCATTGGCAGTGAAGGGGTTAACATTAAGGGGCCAGTGAAGGGGTTAAATGTATTCCCTGGGTGTGTTCTAACTGTAGGGGGGTGGGGTTGGCAGGGGCATGACAGATCTAACTGATCCCAGTGACAGGGATCAGTAGATATGGCATGCCACCCTCACAGAATGGGGAACCGCCGTGTGAGGAGATCGCGGGTCTCCGGCTCACACGACGTGCAGCGGGAGCGCGCCCAGCACGTCCTCCTGGCATTTTAGAGCCGCGCTATAGCCGTCATTCGGCTATGGCGCGGACGGGAAGCGGTTAAAATAATTGAGATCGGTTTATGATTCTGGTTATTTGTGTCTTTCCCTCCCCTTATATGGCTGATTGCTTGCTACGTCCTATAGTAGGCCGACATGAGGAGGCCCAGGAATAAGGAAAATTGTTTTCATACTTACCGTAATTTTCCTCTCCTGGATCCTCCTCATGTCAGCCGAGGAACTCCCACCCAAAGTCCGTGGTGGGTAAACCGAACACTACATAGGGACAGACAGCCGCCTTATAGGCTTGGAAAGAGGTTGTCCTGAAGGGGTCAGAGCTGACACATAGTAGGCTGACATGAGGAGGATCCAGGAAAGGAAAATTACGGTAAGTATGAAAACAATTTTCATTATTTTTCAACCTTTGTTCATTTTACCTAAACAGATGGCACCCACATATACGTTGACAATGTCACTCAATTCAGCTGAAAACGTTGATAATCGATCAAGAGACACTCATCCCTTTATAAAATTGTCCACTTTAACAAAAAATAATTCCATTGGCAAAAAGAAGTCTAGTTTCTCTTTCACTTAAATATCCATCTTATTTCAATAAGACGACCGGTATACACTTTTTAGCCACGGTCAGAACTCTTTTGCATATTTGTTCCCCCCACGGTTATTACTTGTATAGCGTTTCTCTTTACATCCTTGTCTACATAAACATTTTAAATACATATAGAATAAAGTTTTCCATAATAAAAAGTATAGTCTTACCTGGAATTGTTAGCTCTACCCTGTGGGGAAGGAGATTCCCGCTTTACTGTAGGGCTGTGTTTTATAACAGAAGATTTCTGGTCTACCAGAGCACGCCTGGTGCTGGCTGCAAGGGAAGACATGAAGATGGAAAATTACAATCAACAATATACAACCCGAGTGAAAAAAGTCTAGAGAGAATGAATGTGAAAGGCACAGCATAGGAAAAAAACACTAAGAGGTGAATTTAAAAATCCAGATTTCTCCTTTCCATGAACACACAGTATCTCTTCTCGATCAAAGATCCTGAAACAACTGTCTGTGTTGCCACTGAGACACAATGAAGAATTTTCAGCACACATGGCCAAGTTGTACTGCAATCACAGACTATGGTGTGATTGCAACTCACAGTGAGCTCCCATACATGGAATAAGTTAAGTCTTGCTGCTCTCCAAGGTAGAATATAAACTGCCCTCCAGGACCTGCAGTAAGCCTTACCCATGGTGATAATCATATTTTTCTTTTCACAATATAGCTATACTGCTGAAAGATGGAGAGGAAGGAACGTGAAAAGAAAGTGTAGCTACAGTTGTGCTTATAAGTTTACATACCCTGGCAGAATTTAGGATTTCTTGGTCATTTTTCAGACAATATGAATGAGAACACAAAAACATTTTTCACTCATGGTTAGTGTTTGGCTGAAGCCATTTATTATCAATCAACTGTGTTTACTCTTTTGAAATCATAACAACAGAAACTACCCAAATGACCCTGATCAAAAGTTTACATACCCCAGTTCTTAATACCATGTATTGCCCTCTTTAACATCAATGACAGCTTGAAGTCTTTTGTGGTATTTGTCTTTATCTTCTCCTATTGGCAAAAAGCCTCCAGTTCCTGGAAATTCTTGGGCTGTCTTGCCGCCTCCAGAGTGGCTCAATGATATTGAGGTCAGGAGACTGAGATGGCCACTCCAGAACCTTCACTTTATTTTGCTGTAGCCAATGACAGGTCGACTTGGCCTTGTGTTTTGGATCATTGTCATGTTGAAATGTCCAAGTACGTTCCATGTGCAGCTTCCTGGCTGATGAATGCAAATGTTCCTCCAGTATTTTTTGATAACATACTGCATTCAACTTGCCATCAATTTTGACCAAATTTCCTGTGCCTTTGTAGCTCACACATCCCCAAAACATCAGCGATCCACCACCGTGTTTCACAGTAGGAATGGTGTACCTTTCATCATAGGTCTTGTTGACTTCTCTCCAAATGTAGCGTTTATGGTTGTGGCAAAAAGCTAAATTTTGGTCTCATCACTCTAAATGACTTTGTGCCAGAAGGTTTGAGGCTTGTCTCTGTGCTGTTTGTTCTGGCGACTTGGCCATGCAGCAAATCTTTCTTCGAATGCCTCCTTATTGTGCAGCTTGAAACAGCCACACCATATGTTTTCATAGAGTCCTGTGTTTCGCCTGAAGATATTTGTGGGTTTTTCTTTGCCTCCCAAACAATTTTTTGGATATCTTTTTATATCCTTTTCCTGTTTTATACACTTCAACTATCTTTTCCCGCAGATCCTTTGACAGTTCTTTTGCTTACCCCATGACTCAGAATCCAGAAACGTCAGTGCAGCACTGGATGAAAGATGCACGAGTCTAGAAACTCATTGACCTTTTATACACACACGCCAATTACAAGCAAACAGATTATAGGTGAGGATGGTTACCTTTAACCACTTCCTGACCGCGCGCTGCCCATTTACGGCGACAGCGCAGCTTTTTCCGCGAATCGCCGTAAATAGGCGGCGATTTGCAGAGTGGCGGCTAGGGGGCGCGTGCCCGTGGCTCGGGGGACCCGATGTCCGCCGGTCGAGCCGCGATGAGATGCCAGAGGGAAAGAATGGAGAACCGCTGAGGTAAACACGGCGGTTCCCTGCTCGGTCAGTGGGGACATAAGAGATCTACTGATCCCTGTCACTGGGATCAGTTAGATTCTCTTATGCCCCTGACAGCCCAGCCCCCTCATTTAGAACACGCCTAGGGAACAGTTAACCTCTAGATCTCCCCCTGCAGGTTAACCCCTTCACTGCCAATGACATTTATACAGTAATCAGTGGATATTTAAATTTCTGATCGCTGTATAAATGTCATAGGTCCCAAAAGTGTGTCAAAAATGTCTGACATGTCAGCCCCAACATCGCAGTCCCGATAAAAAATCGCAGATCGCCGCCATTACTAAAAAAAAAATAAAAATTGTAAAAGCGCCAGAAATGAATTCTCATGGTTTGTAAACACAGCAACTTTTGCGCAAACCAATCAATAAACGCAGATTGAGATTTTTTTTTACCAAAAATATGAGGAGGAATATAAATCGTCAAAAACCGATGAATACATTTTTTTTTTATATTTTTTTGGGGATTTGGATTTTAGCAAAAAGTAAGAAATGTTGTTTTTTTTTTTTTTTGCATAATTGCTGCTTTTTTTTTTTGTTTATAGCAGTGATCACAAATGACACAAGTGACCAAATACCACCAAAAGAAAGCTCTATTTGTGGGAAAAAAAGGACACAAATTTTGTTTGGGTACAACACCGCACGACCGCACAATTGTCAGCTAAAGCGACGCAGTGCCAAATCGCAAAAAGTGCTCTGGTCCTACAGTGGGAAATCCTTCCGCGGGTGAAGTGGTTAATAGCCATTCAAACCTCTTTGTGTCAACTTGTGTGCATGTTATCATGCCAAAATCACCAGGGTATGTAAACTTTTGATCAGGGTCATTTGGGTAGTTTCTGTTGTCATGATTTAAAAAGAGTAAACACAGTTGATTGATAATAAATGGCTTCAGCCAAACACTAACCATGAGTGAAAGAAAAGTTTTTGTTTTATCATTCATATTCTATAAAAAAATGGCCAAGAAATCATAAATTCTGCCAGGGTATGTAAACTTATGAGCACAACTGTATAACATAATTCCTTTAGTTTAACCTATATGTTTCTTGCTATGCAAGGCAAAATAGATAGATTGCTGTATAGTCTTTAGACCTTTCTACTATTTACCAATACATTTTTGTTGCGTTATAAGCTTTCACTTATGGTAAAAGAACTTTCATTTAACCTAAATCATATATGAAGAGATATTAAATCACAAATATAACTAACGGATAACAGCTGAATAAGGATGCTTTCACACTGGAGCGTTTTACAGATGCTATTTAGCTAAAAATAGCGCCTGTAAAGCGCCTCAAAAGTCCCCCCCAATCCACCCCAATGTGAAAGCCCTGAGTGCTTTCACACTGGGGCGGTGCACTAGCAGGACGTTAGAAAAAGTCCTGCAAGCAGCATCTTTGGGGCGGTGAGGGGAGCGGTAATATACCGCTCCTCTACCGCCCCTGCCATTGAAATGCATGGCAAGCACTGGCGAAGCGGCTGCACACCGCCTCGGTAACGCTGAGCGCTGGCACTTTTAACCCCTTTTTAACCTCTTGTGGGGGGTTAAAAGCGCTGCGCTCCCGCCCGCATAGCGGAGCCCTATCCCTGGTAAAACTCCGCTAAAACTAGCGGGGTTTTACCGCGACCTCGGGTACCGCTCCAGTCTGAAAGTAGCCTAAATGTCAATGATCCCAAAAAAGTGTCAAAGTGTTCGATATGTTCCCCGCAATATCGCAGTCCCACTAAAAATCGCAGATTGCCGCCATTACTAGTAAAAAAAAAAAATATATAAAAATAAATGAAAGTCCTTAGATCTATCCCGTAGTTTGTAGACGTGATAACTTTTGCACAAACCAATCAATATACGCCTATTGCAATTTTTTTTACCAAAAATATGTAGAAGAATACCTATCAAGCTTAAGTGATGAAGAAATTCATTTTTTTTTTATAGTTTTTTTTTTTTTTTGATATGTATTTTAGCAAAAAAAAATAAAAAATGTTTTTTCAAAAATTGTTGCTCTTTGTTTATAGCTAAAAATAAAAATGGCAGAGGTGATCAAATGCCACCAAAAGAAAGCTCTATTTGTGGGAAAAAAAGGATGTCAATTGTGTTTGGGTACAACGTCGCACGACCGCGCAATTGTCAGTTAAAATAATGCAGTGCCGTATCGCAAAAAATGGTCATTAAGGGGGCAAATCCTTCTGGGGCTGAAGTAGTTAAAAGGGAAGAAGAGCCAGGCAGGAAGGTTTTATAAAACATACATTTTTATTTATAGTTTTCATATGCAGTAATAACAATGAAACCATTGCAGATTGTGTGTTGTTATATGTTTTTATTAATCAATAAAAGAGAAGTATGTTTTTTTTTTTTTTGCAGATTTATACTTACTAGGGATGCACCGATACCGGTACTAAAGGTTTTTGCGAGTATCAGTACTCGCGAAAATGCTCAGATACCGGAAACCGATAGCGGAAGTGACGTCAGCTAGGGGCAGCCACACCCCCTACACTGATCTGTGTCTATCGTGGCGTGCTCAGAAGAGCCCCCATGTCTCCCAATGACCCTCCCAACCCCATCCTTTTCCCCAGCGATCACAGCCTTTTCCATCTCAACTTGCCCACCCCACAATCCCCATTTAACCCCACCCTCAACTACCCTGACCTCACTTACCCCTCTACTCCCCCCCCCTTCAACCCAGCCCTCACCCAGCTCCCCAACAACACCCCCTTCCTTCCAAACCACCCCCTTACTTACGCTAGGTATCAGTGACTACCAAAAGGTAAAGTATCGGTACTCGTACTCGGTGGCAAAAAAGTGGTATCGGTGCAACCCTAATATTTACCTAGGCGGATGCAGCATTGCTGCGACGCTGCACCTGTCCCCCGGCGCCTCGAACAATGAGAACTGAGCCATCGGTGGTGCTTGATCCGCAAGCGGAGAGCTGCTGGCTGTCAATCAGCAGCTCTCCTCTCTGCTCCTCCACGCTCACTGGAACGCTGAGCTGTGAAGGGGTGGGGATCGGCTTTCTCAGTCTCTCAGTGGCTCACTGAGTGGCTGAGACAGCTGTCAATCCAGGCACCTGGCGGGTCAGGACTCCTGGAGTCGTGATGATGCGGTGTCTGTCCCGACTCCTGTGATGTCAGCCCCCCTGAAAAGAGGTCACAGGAGCGCAAAACGGATTGCACTCCTGTGATCCAAAGGAGAAGTATGGCCAAATGAGCCTAGGTCATACTTCTCCTTTAAACAGGGAGGGATAGAGAGAGAATGAGAGAAAGAGAGGGAGAGGGCTAGAGAGAGGGGTAGAGGGAGTAAGAGAAGGGGGAAAGGGAGAGAGGAGACAGAGAGAGAATCTTTGGTCAGTTTGGGGGAAATTGGTTAACATCTAAGCTCTTTTTTGCACGTTAAGCAACATTAAGCACCCCAAAAAACAAACTTAATGTCCCTAGTTTGCCTTGTGGGAGAGCAAATCCTACGAAACTTCCAGGATAGGTTTGGGAAGTTGAGAACTTAGGTTGTGCAAATTGATTGAGGTTTAGGCACTTTATGGTACGTTAAGTACTTTTGACATTAAGCAGATCACATTAAATGTTTTACGATTGTAAAATATTGATTAATGTGAATAACTTTTGGTGCGACTTCCCAAATGATCTGAAATTTTTAGAATATGTTGGCATAGACAGAATCTTGTATTGTGTGAAGTTTGGGAGAAATTGGTTAACATCTAAGCTCTTTTTGGTACGTTAACCAACATTAAGCGCCCCAAAAATCAAGCTTAATGTCCCTAGTTTGCCTTCTGGGAAAGCAAATTCAGGGCAATTGATGGAGGTTTAGGCACTTTATTACATGTTAAGCAACATTAAGCAGTTTTCACATTAAACGCTTTAGTATGTCCTCTCCCTACCCCCTCCTAACATCTATGCCATCTAACCTACGGAAGAAAGATCTGCAAACTAACTTATTTTCAGGTTGTTCTGGTCATGTGTTTCGGCTCCCGTGTCAGCTAGTGGCGGCATCATGAGAGAAGAAGGAACCACTGACCATAGTAAGCCTATCGGTGACGTCACCACTCAAGTAATCAGGCTGTTGTAGAGTGCTCTCTCCTCTCCCCTGCAGCCTGCATTGTCTGACACAGGGGAGATCACATCAGACTGGAGCGGTCTGACAATAGGCAAGTATACAGATCTTTCTTAAACAGGTTAATTATAGGTGTTAGGAGGGGGAGGGAGCAGTTTTAAGATTAGTAAGATTCAGTATATCTTGGAATTATACTTTAACACTGGCTGGGGTACTTGTTCCATCTAATGTGGAAAAAATGCTACCCCTCTACTAAAGAGATCAAATCATTAGCTGTCAAAATGGCAGTAGGTCCAAGCAGCAACAGTCAATGGGCTTATGCCCAGCAAGGAAAGATTAACTAGTTAAAGCAGAATAAATGGCCTCCCCCCTCATCCTCCATCTTAAAAGCTTTATCACATGCGCCTTTGCACTGCCAGGGTCTTCCAGGTATCTAGGACCTGACAGAGACCAGCGGCACATATGGCGGGCTTTCTGAACGCGTGCAAAAACTCTGCTAGCTTCTTGCAGATTGTCACTTTAGATGCCTGGCTTAAATATTTAATGGTTAAAAATAGAGTAAAAACTGTAAGCATTTGTGTGTGTGTGTGTGTGGGGGAGGGGGGGTCAAATAAGGTTTTTGCATGGAGTTTATTTCTACTTCATCATAGATGGTTTACTCTGACAAACTAAGTTGATGTCGGTGTACTGCAGTGGAAAAGAAATAAGTATTTCAGAGCTGTTGGATTTGTGTTTTCGCTTCCATACTGTTAGAATACAAAAAAAAGAGCTTTAGGTTACTATGGGCAACACTGACAGTTCTTTCTTCAAATATTGTAATCATTGAGCCCCACTGAGTTCTGGCCAATTTCAAATTCACCGCTCAGAACCAAAATATTAAAAGTAAGAGCAAAAAAGGGTAGAAAGAACATAGGTGGGGGAATTATCCCAGCTACCCATGACCTGTAAGAAACATGGACGCCTGATAATCTGGTCATATGACTAGAGGGACGTGACCAAATCTATAAAACAACCACAACAAGTGACGAGCACAAGGCACGGTGTGTGAGAAATGGTGACCAACGAGAAGCACAAAATGATAGGATGGTAGAGAGGATGTTAGGAGTGGATTAACATGCAGAACTCATGCTACAGGCACCCACCTTCTGCAGGGGCGGGACCGGAGTCTGCAATTATCTCCATTATAGTATTTAGCCCAAATACTGGGACGAAAAATGCAAGGTTAGTGGCAACCAATTAAATACGTCAAACAGCTGAATCCCTAAAAGACTCCTACAGGGATTTTTTTCTAACATAGAATAGCTGGTTCTACAGAGAAAACTACAGAGTAGACAGCAACAACATAATAAAGGGATGTGCTAGACATCAATGCAAGCCCTATCCTAATCTGTGTAAGGACTTAACGAATCTAGTGTGCTAAAAAGGCAGTACATGCTCACTAGCACCCCCAATCTGCCGCTTGGCTCCTAAGCTGGAGTACATGGTGCCTGAATTTGTTGACCGATGATACATTATATAGCCAATTTTGTAGAAAGCTGACCAAGAACCTATGAGTTTGTTGCACAATCCATTCCAAAAATCACAGGCATCAATATAAAATTGGCCTTTTTTCACAGCTACAAAGATATCCACTCTTGTGGGTGATTTTGGATTGTGTCTGTGAGAATGTGTGCCCTATCAAAAAAAAAAAAAAAAGAAGCAGAGGTCAGGTATGGATATTGGATGAGAAGACTTAGACTACAATTGGCATTCCAGTTCAGTAGGATTGGTGTCAGGGCCACTCAAGTTCCTCCATGGAAAATTAATCAAACCACATCTTTATGGAATTGGCTTTGTACAAGGGGTGCATTTAGGCCAGAAACAGAAAAAGGGCTTTCCCCAAAGTGTTGCCACAAGTGTTGACAATGCAGAACAGTCCAAAATGTCTATGTATGCAAATATTTGTTAGTAGAGATTGATGGCTCTGTCCTTTATGCTGTGCAACAGGACTTGAAATGCGATATAAAAAAGCTCATAAAATGTAATGGTCAGGTGTCCAGAAATGTTGGCCATATAGTGTACTTCCCCATCTGGACGTCTCAGTATATCTCACTAGGTGTGGACACTTACTGTTTGGAATTTTAAACCACATCCCACAAAGGTGAAACGAAGGGGCAGATTCCAAGAACCCAGCTGATGAAATGGCAAATGAGATGGCCAATGATAACCCTGTACCTGCAATACCCGAGTGTGTTTGGAAAATACTGTAACAAGTCCCAGACTATGCAAATCAAACCAACGTTAACTTGGATGAGTTTATATATCCACACTGCAAAAATAAAATGAACACCAAACACTATTTGGGTTTTGTGTAACATTTTGTGAGTTCATCATTTGTTCTCCAGTTTGTTTTATTTATTTTTTTTATTTTTATAAATAAGCCCCATAAAAAAAAGGTATCGATGTCTATGGATGGTCCCACTGCAATACCAGCTTCTATCAGTAGACACAGTTACACTGCAGGTGAAATCTAAGGCCTCATACACACATTTTTTACAGCTTAAGAACACCACACCATGTTATTCTATGGCCTCATACACACGTTGACGTTTTTGAGCTGTAGATGGCATCGGTGTTCTTAAGCTGTAAGAACAACCCAGGGCCCGCGCATTCCGAAGCTGCAGCGTTAGAGCGCTTTCGACGCTGAGCCAGCAAAGCGCTCAAAAATGTGGCTTAACGTTGTATACACAGCGTTAAGCCTCGTCAGGTGTTTCTCTGCCTCTATTCAAAATCAATGGTTCCCTATGGGAGCCCATTGATTTGAATAGAAGTCGCCCCAGAAGTCGGATCATAATGATCCGACTTGTGTGCAGAGGGTCTTGAAGGGGAAAGCCCACAAAAATTAACCACTTCAGCCCCGGAAGGATTTCACACTTTAGGACCAGAGCACTTTTTGTGATTCGGCACTTCGTCGCTTTAACTGACAATTGCGCGGTGGTGCGACGTTGTACCCAAACGAAATTTGCGTCCTTTTTTCCCCACAAATAGAGCTTTCTTTTGGTGGTATTTGATCACCTCTGCATCATTTCTGATCGCCGCTATAAACAAAAGAAGAGCGACAATTTTGCAAAAAAAAACAAATTTCTTACTTTTTGCTAAAATACAAATCCAAAAAAAAAATATAAAAAAAAAACATTTTTTTCCATCGGTTTTGGCCGATTTATATTCTTCCTCATATTTTTGGTAAAAAAAAAATCATCACATTCGGCATTTATTGATTGGTGTGCGCAAAAGTTGCCGCCTTTACGGACGATGAGAATTCATTTCTGGGGTTTATTTTTTTACTAGTAATGGCAGCGATCTGCGATTTTTAGCGGTACTGCGATATTGCAGCGGACTTGTCGGACCATTTTGACACTTTTTTGGGACCATTGGCATTTA
>BLSH010395942.1:401270-414253 GCA_018402905.1 Glandirana rugosa
AAAAAAAAAAAAAAAAAAAAAAAAAAAAACACAACATGTAGGAGGCTCTCACCGGGTGCCATTAACTGTCTGGTTGAACATGGGTGTATAACTCTCCTCCCGGTCTTCATTCTCCTCCTCTGGTGGAAATCCATACTGGGGCTCAAAATAGGGATTGTCATACTCGCGCCTTCGTGCCTCACCCCCACCAACAGATGTTTCACTCTCACGGCGTTCCATTGTCAGGCGGCTAAACGTGGGTGCCAAGGTGGGTAAGTGATTTTGCAACGCACCCAAAACCTTCTCCTCCGTCTCGGCAGAGTCAGCAGATTCCTGCTGAAAGGAGGATGGTTAAGACTTAAATTTGTGCTAACATTCACAATATGAAGCATTTATTAAAGTAGGATAAACTGCAATAAATATGGACTAGACAGAATTACAGTACAGGAACAGTACAGGGAAGGAGGTTCCTTCCCTTACATATATAGAGCTGTCAGGTTACATTTGAACATTTAATAAAGTCCAGAATGAATAAAAAGCATAAATCATAAATGACAAATTATATATACGCATCAGAGCATAGGAGTCACTGCAATGTGATGAAAGAAAAAGGATTGTAGTCACAGTTCTGGACACTAAACATGAAAAAAATGATCGTTTATCTAAGCGCAATAAGACCACCCTCCGAACTGTCCAACTCTGATTCAGGAGGAAAAAACCCACTCAACCACTATTTTCACATCTTGACTACTTCTAAACAGTGCGGCTAAAAGAACAAAACTATGAACAAGGTTCAGTACTACAATAAACTCAAAGTAGCTTAAAGCGTTTCTTCATCCTTGGAACAAAACTTAAAGTAAACCACTACAAATACCGTAGTTGCTTTTATAAAAAGGACATATACCTGTCCAGGGATCCAGTGCCGTCTTCACCCCAGCCAGTAATTCACTGGTCTTCGGTCCCCAGGGCCAGCATGTTAAAGTGTTACTAAACCCAGGACCCTGCATTAACTATCTGGTCTCTCAGTACGCAGAACATGGAAATGCAATTATTTTAATAACTATAAACTGCTAAATACCTTTTCTCATCAGCAGTACATAGCAGTCTTTCTTGTGACTTCTGTCAATGTCTGGTTAAAGCTTGTAGGAGGAGTTTTCATTCTCCTCTGACTGTCCTATGAGGCTGTAGAACCCCAACTCTCTGTCTGGACAGTGCTGATTGGATCTGTGCTGATCACATGCACTCGTCCAAGAAAAAAACAAAACACTCCTCTAGCAATACACACCAAACTGAGCATGTACAGAGTGCCCCCCAGGCTGTGTACTATCAGCAGATCAATGCGGGACACTAAAAGAAGGGGAGGATCAGAGAAGACGGATAAAACAGCCTTTTTACACAATGCAGATGGTTAACCCCTTGGGTTACACAGTGAGTATAGCAAGCATGCTTTACTGCATATTCAAACTGATTTTACTGTTGTGGGTTTACAAACACTTTAATTGTGGACAACCGGCTGTGTCTCCTTGTGGCTTGCCCTTTATGAATGGTCCCATAGTTTTCTGGGACCTGTGACGTGTCCCAGAAGGCTGTGGGTGGGGGAGAAGACTGTCCAGTGTATCCTCTGCAGTGTTCCGACTGGACGTCGTAAGGGGGTACCAGTCAAAACCAGGTCGCCCCCCCCTTCCCCCATAAAAAAAGAAGTGGGGAAGGAGGCCTTTTGGATGAAGTTCCGCTTACATGACAAGCTGTCTAAGCTTACCGTGTTGGCTCCATGGATGACAGTACTTGGACTGCTGCTGGCGGTGGTGCTGGAGCCTGAACGTGGCTGGTTGTTGTCAGGTGAGTTCTCACTGTCGGGAGCAGTTTCCTCCACCTCTCCTGAGTACTCCTGAAAATCATCAAACTCCACCTCACTAGCATCTCCTAGAGCAGCATGAGTCAGTGGATCCACATCTAGGAAAAACCCAAAATCACCATAAGCCAAAATGCAAGAGGTTATTTTTGTTTAGTGAAGAGGATCAATAAGCCATAGTGTAATTTAAAGTGGTTGTAAAGCTCAGACATTAAATTTGAACAAAGCCTATCGCTCTATAGTGTGTACCTGTCTTAATCCAGAGGAGAGAGGGAGAGGAAAAAAAAGTGACGGGAGGGGATCTCTAGCACACAGCCTGTGACTGAAACTCAGGTATGTTCATATGTGGTGGGTGTGTCCCTTCCCTCCAGTCAGCTCTCCTCATTCGTGAGGAGAGCAATTTCAGCTCTCCGCCATCTGATTTCTGACAGGTCAGAGAAGCTTTATTAATTCTGGACTTTGAAAGGATGTAGTGAAGACTGCAAATAAACAGGTACAACATATGTCGGAGGATTTGTTTCATCTGTGTATCACCTGAGGCCAGTCTCTTCACAGGGTATATGTAAGGGTTTACAACCACCTAAGACCCCTTTCACATTGAGGCGCTTTACAGGCGTCTATGCGCTAAATATAGCACTGAAAAGCCCCTGTAAATTGACTCTCCTATCTCCCCAGTGTGAAAGCCCGAGTGCTTTCACACTGGGGCGGTGCGCTTGCAGGACAGGAGAAAATTCCTGCAAGCAGCATCTTTGGGGCGGTGTGGGAGCAGTGTAGACACTGCTCCTCCACTGCCTCTGTCCATTGAAATGAATGGGCAGCGCTTCCGAAGCAGCTGAACGTCGGCGCTTTTAACCCCTTCTTAGGGGTTAAAAGTGCCCTGCTGATGCCTGAATAACGGTGCCATAGTGCTGCTATAACAGCGGTAAAGCGCCGCTTACACTAGCAGCGCTTTACCACTAACGCCCTGCCCGCCTCAGTGTGAAAGTGGCCTAAAAGTTACTAACAACAACCAATTATATTTAAGGCGTCATCTTCGTCAGGAAAAACAAAAGAAGAACTAGCTGTGGGTTAGTGCTAAGTAACTCAAGTTACTAAATATCAAAATACTCACTAGGTGTGTCACCATTGATGTCGCACTTCATCATTTCACTGACAAAGTCACCAAGAGAAGAATAAGAAGAGCTGGAGTCATCATATTCCACACTGTCGCTGCCACTGAAAAACAGTATAGCTAATAAAACGAAAGTACGCAAAATCAAAACAGACAAGTGACAGCTCCTTGTTATAAACAGCACCACTGCACTGAGTGGCAAAGTTAGACAACGAAAATACTTTCTACCTTCAGTCATATGAGGGAACACTGGAACCAATATTTTTATTCACATTAAGAGAAACTATTCTGAGTGATGTAAAAAGTCAGTTTCGGTAATTTAAGTAAATAGGGAAAACATAGTGACATTTTATTGTACATTCCCTTTAAAACAAAGAATGAACATCATAAATTACAAATCACAAAAAAAAAGAAGGTAAAATGAAGCAGACCTGTCATCAGTGGGATCTGAGTCACTATCCCTCTCTATAGGGACACTGAGTGCTTCCGCCAGCTGGGAGTTTGCATCATACACACGATAATGGATGGGTTGCAGCTGGTGGGCATACCACTTTGGCTTATCTCCAATTGAGGCTGGGTCAAACATATCTGCAGGGAAAGAGATACAATGAGAAAGACTATCTGAAAAATGGGAAAAGCGGGTGGAAAATCAGCTGACAGAAGAGCTAAAAGTTGCTTACTGTTGTGTATCCTTTGAAAGGCGAAATTGGTGGGGTTGAGAGACCATTCTCCAAAATACTCCACAGCCTGTGTTCTGGCCAGCTTCTCAGAAAAGGTGCTAGCCTTGGGACGTGATGCAAGGAAGGAAGAGGACTGGAAAGCCACTACAGGCCGGGGGAACAGACGCAGAGTGCGGGTATGCAGCTGGAAACCATACAACATGTTGGGAGAATTAAAGAATCGGACCATGGCAACCCTACCGTCAAATATAAAAGAAAAAAAAATGATTAGTGTGGCGACATGTAGTTAAAGGTATACATTAACACAGATAATGTAAAGCACAATTATAGCTTTTTAAAAATGGATTTGATTCAAATAGACTGTAAATGTGAAAGAAATAAGCTTAAAGTGGTTCTAAACCCTAAAAGGTTCACTGTTTTAAGGTAAAAAAACCTTCCAATACAAGTTTCCCCCCCACCCTCCTCACTAAACACATACCAAAGTCTTCTATCCATCCAGGGCTGTGCATCTTCTCTCACCTCTTCCTGCTCTCACAGGCTTTGCTGAAAGCAATGGGAGCCACAGGCTCCTGCTGCTGTCAGTAAAGTCCTGTGAGGAGAGAGCAGTGGCGGGGCCGGGCCAGGTGTGTCTATGGATGCACGCAGCCTGGCTTGGGAGTGAGCTTGCACGTGTTCCACCATAGCAAGTGGCTTTCTATGGGTGCATACACAGAGGAGGAGTGGACAGCGCCAGTGGGGGACCCCAGAGAAGGAGGTAAGTGCCTGCTTTGTGCAATACCATTGCAGAGAGCAGGTACATATAAATCGTATTTTTATTCAAATTAAAAAAAAAAGCTGATCCATACCGCTGTTGATAGGGTCTCCAGTTTCTCCGAGACCTGGGAGGCCTGGATGACCTTCCAAGATTTTCTGACATTTCAGGAGATGCAACAGGAGGAGAAAACTTGATACCGAGATGGGATTACTCAATTCTGGTTACCAACAGGATCTACCTGTTCCCCCGCTCCTGAGATGCTACAACGAAGCATACTCCTCGACGATACGTGGAGAGGGCAGTTGGTGGTGGTCCCACCCCTTCTCCATTCATTGTTTTCTGCTTTTTCTTCATCTTTTACTCCCCCCCCCCCCCTTTTTTTTCCTCTCTCCTTCTTCCCTGTAGTTTGGCTGTGGATAAATGTGATGAGATTGCCCTAAGATGGCTACCTACCATTTGCCTGCCCTATATGACCTGCAGACCAAGTTGTCCATAAGGGTCTTCTATCTCTCCTTAGGTTTGTACAGGGCCATTACCAATCAACCTTAATATAGCCAGTCAATACTGTGGGCCAGGACCAGTATCATCTATATAGGGTATTATGTGCTCCTTAGGATGTCTTCTTAGATGGATACAGTTTTCCTACCTTTGGGTAGGCTTTGTTATTTTACACTCACTTGATGTTATATTACACTTGATACAATGTAACTTGTCTAAACTTCAATAAAATGTTGATGGACAAAAAAAAAAAAAAAAGGAAGGATTACAAATCACTTTAAAGTATATCTAAAGCAAGAGTAGGGAATCGGTTGGGTTTTATTTTTTGACATCTGTCCCACTTCTTCTGTGGAAACTGATAGCAAAGAAATCTCCTTAAAGTGAAGGTACTGCTATCTCGGATTTTGCCTTTATTCCCGCTTTGGTGAAAACTCATAATCGTGAATGTGTAAAAAATATATTTGCGCTTGTGGAAAAAGAAAAGGAAAAGAAAATTCCTAATAACCTGCAGCAGCTATATACTAAGTGAAATAAACACCTCAATAAGATAAAAACAAACCTACAGCACTTACAGGTGCTTAATTCTAACAGTGCAGTCCAAAAATTATTCCAAAAAAATATATGGAAAAATATAAAACAACTGTATATCTAATACAGACAATCTATTATTGCATATATCAAAAACAGTGCTTGGATAAATATTACTTTTTATATACTTGAAAAAGTGCAAATAGTGCTTTAAAGTGCTTGCCATCTTCAAGGTGCCAAAGGTGCCAAGGTGCTTCAAATCATATGGGGTGTCATCCCCTAATGCAGTGGTTCTCAACTCCGGTCCTCAGGACCCCCCAACAGGCCAAGTTTTCAGTATTACCTTGGGGAGGTGCAGACTAGAATGGTGCAATCACTGAGCAGCAAATTACATCACCTGGGATGGATTTCAGTAATCCTGCAAACCTGGCCTGTTGGGGGGTCCCGAGGACCGGAGTTGAGAACCACTGCCCTAATGCATCCCTACTCACCACAAGACCATGACCACCAGCTTTTCCGTCTGGGGGTCTGGTTAGGCTTGTTATAATCAAATTCCTCTCAGGTGACTAGCCCAGGGTGCGAGCATTCAGAATGACCAGAATTCCGGAGACACTCTACATTAATAAAATAAAGAGAAGAGGGGGGACCACAATAGTGAAGTACTGTAAACAAATGCTTTTATTGCGCAAAACGATCAAAGTACTCACAAGATTGTGGATAAATATAAGCCTGTGGTAACAGCATCTAGATACGAACGCTAGATCGCGTGTGTTCCAAAAGAACTGGAAGTGACCTCCACGGAAACCAGATACCGGAAATTACGTCAACGCGTTTCGCCTATACGTTGCGGACGCCTGTGGATAGGCGAAACGCGTTGATGTAATTTCCGGTATCTGGTTTCCGTGGATGTCACTTCCGGTTCTTTTGGAAAGCACGCGATCTAGCGTTCGTATCTAGATGCTGTTACACAGGCTTATATTTATCCAAAATCGTGTGAGTACTTTGATCGTTTTGCGCAATAAAAGCATTTGTTTACAGCACTTCACTATTGTGGTCCCCCCTCTTCGCTTTATTTTATTAATGTGGAGTGTCTCCGGGATTCTGGTCATTCTGATTGCTCGCACCCTGGGTTAGTCACCTGAGAGGAATTTGATTATAGCAAGCCTAACGAGACCCCCAGACGGAAAAGCTGGTGGTCATGGTCTTGTGGTGAGTAGGGATGCATTAGGGGATGACACCTCACATGATTTGAAGCACCTTGGCACCTTGGAGATAGCAAGCACTTTAAAGCACTATTTGCACTTTTTCACGTATATAAAAAGTTATATTTATCCAAGCACTGTTTTTGATATATGCAATAATAGATTGTCTGTATTAGATATACAGTAGTTTTATATTTTTCCACATATTATTTTGGAATAAGTTTTGGACTGCACTGTTTGAATTAAGCACCTGTAAGCGCTGTATGTTTGTTTTTAACTCATAATCGTGGATTTTTCCACACTTGCGGTTCTTTGACAATGGCCACAAAAAAAAAAAAAAAAAAAAAACACACCTTTGCCCAATAGATTAGCGTTAATACAAATAAGGCATTTTAAAATATTAATCACATTTTATAAGGTTGATTCTATGTAATATACATTTACTGTGTGGGGTTTTTTTTCTGCACAATTAACTGGATTTCAGATTACCAAAAACAGATTAATAGATGGTTGGCATGAGTTATAACAAACTGCAAAAAGCTTTGTCTTATTAAATAAGCCCTAATATACTACTATATATTCTCAGCGGCTAATAGTGAGCATCTGGTTTCTTATCAAAACGGTCTTAATTTGAGATTCAAAATACTCTACTGGGAGCATCTTGTATGTCATTAAAGAGACCGTGGCAGTAATCACTCCAAGGCATATATACGCAATTAGCTACCTTGATTGCACAGCATATTAGAACACTTACAGCTCTAATTAAAGAAACGCCGTTATTAATAGCATGACGGTGGAGCTTCAGACAGTATTTGTTTTTGCATTGGATAGAGTGATGAGCTCTTAAAACCTCCTACAGTTTTTTTTGTTATCTGTATCCTTGTTGGGAAGATTCCCCTCACTCCGTATCTTGATCATGGGTGTCACTGGGACCCATAGAAAAGCAAGCAATAGATTTTTAACTTGCCTGTAAATTCATCATCTTGGAGTATTTTACAGGACACAGGACTGTTATTCATTGACCATGAATTATAAACCACTACCTTCAGGTAATTGGATGCAAGCAATATGGAATGATCAAAAAACAGAGGAGAGGGACCGGTGTCTTGTACGGTGCTCAAAGAGAAGGACTTTGCAGGCAAGTTAAAAATTCCTCACATCTTAAATTATAAAGTACAGGACTGGTATTCATAGTCCTTGGGACGTAAACAAGCAATAAACCTGAGGGATGGGCAAGAACGTGGCAAACAGAACTGCCAAAAGGCCCACAACAAAAACCAGGGTTTAAAGTAACCCGAATATGCCAATAACAGTTTGAAGCACCTTGTGGGCAAAGCTTGCATCAGCTGAAACCTGAACTAGAATTTGGAGAACATGTTTGCCTTGCAAACAGATACTGGATGCTGAAAAGCCTATGACACACTAACACAACTCTGTTGGAATTGGCTCTATTAAGAAAGGGAGAAAAATTTTCTTCAAGGGTGTAGGCCTTGGAAATGTGTTGTCTAATCCACCTGACAATGGCGGAGCAGGAGGCAGGGTGTCCTCTACAATGAGCCACAGGCAATGCAAAGAGGGACTCTCGCAAACAGAGGCTGCTGCTTTTTAGGTAAATCCTGACAGCCCTGACCACATTTAGGCAATGTGGGGCAGTTTCCCTGTCATGTTTTGGGGCAGGACATTGGAAAGGGAGGACAATGCTCTCATTGAGGTGAAAGAAGCAGACCAACTTTCAAAACTACCTTGTCCACAAACAAGGTAGAATTGACGTCATGATAAAAAAACATGGGGACCAGACTGAAGAAAGGCCAAAATATGAGTGAAATTATTCCCTAGGGTTAAGCCTCCTGTCATCACACAATGCAAAATAGGCCTTCCATTTGCGATGGTATATCTTGCAGGAGTTGGACCTCCTTGCTCTATGTAAGGTGGGAATAAGAGTTTGAGAGATCCCTATCCTTTAGGACTTGGGTTTCAACCATCATGTTTTTTTAAAGCCAGTGACTGAGAAACAGGGGCCCTCATGCCAGTAGGTCTGTTACTGTTTGGAAGAAGCCAAGGCTTATCCACCAGAAGTTCAAGTACGTCTGTGTACCACATTCTTCTGGGCCAATTTGGTGCACTGAGAATAACCGGAACAGAACTCTTTCCTCCTATCTTGTGCAGCAGTCTAGGAGGGATCTTCATCAGAGAGAAAACAAGTTGGAACTGAATTTACTGCATGGGGTAGTCTTGGCCACACAATTGTGGTACAGAGGCCTCTTCCATGAGTCAAAGCATTGGTGGCTTAGAAAGTCGGGCTGCTAAGAGAGCTGCAATGCACGTTTCTGCCCATGACAATATTGAACACATTTCTTTCAGGACTGCTAGGCTTCTGGTGCCCCCTTTATGGTTTATGTAGGCCACTGCTGCTGCATTGTACCGATTGTAGAGTGACTGGGTGACCTTATAGAAGGGCGTTCCAATGTCGTAGAAATAATCTGATGGGAAGTTGTGACTCCTCTGGAACTATGTCTACTGAACAATCAGGAAGTTGTAAACTCCACCCAGCCTGTAAAATTCGAACCCGTCATTACAACATTCCAAGTCTTGTGATGAAAAAACTCTCCCAAGTCCACGGCAGGATTAGAGATTCACCACGTCAGAGTTCGCTTGACAAGAATTGAGGGATCCATGGACTGATCTGCTTGTTTCAAGGCTTTAGGATGCTGGATTGAAGGGGTCTAAAGTGAAATTTGGCAAAGGGAATTGCTTGAAAGTAAGTCACCATGAGGCCCAGAACCCTCATGCAGAAATTGAGGAATCACCTTGTGCACTAAGGGTTGAAGTGCCACAAGGGAGGCAATTTTCTACCAAGGGAAGAGTGTTCTGGCCTAGAACCCAAGTACTACAGACTATATGAGAGGTAGAAAGCAGACTTTGTAAAGTTGACCATCCAGCCAAAGGTTTGAAGAAAGCAAATGGTCCTTTGGACACTAGCAGACAAAGTCCTAGCCAAGTAGGCCTTCAGCAGGACATCAAATTAACACCCTGCATTTGAAAAGGTTCTAGAAGCAAGGCAAGTACTTTTGTGAACAACCGAGGTGCAGAGGACACTCTGAATGTCAGTACCACAAACTGGAAGTGCTGGTCTCCCACTGCAAAATACAGGAAGCACTGGTGTTATAGGAAAACTGTAATAGTTCTAGAGTTAGCCATCTTGTATGTCTACTGAGGAAATAAATCTCCCTTGGAAAGCAATGAGAGATCTTCCATTCGGAATTTTATTACACAGAGAAATTGGTTTAGTGATTTTGACTCTAGTATTGGGCAGATGTCCTTATTTGGTTTTGAGATCGGGAAACTGAATAGAAACATTGAAACCATTCTTCTGAAGGAACTCGTACAACCACTCCTTGTGTCTGAAGTTGGGGCAAGGCAGTCGTCAAATCTGCCATCCTTTGGTTTGAAGCTGGCAGATTTGAAGGTTAAAAACAAAGAGGGGGCAGGGGCAGAAACTATTTTGTACCCTTCGGAAATGACAGAATGAAAGCTCCCCGGAGTGCCCCCCTTCATTGTGAAGAGGACTAATGGGAAAGCACGGACATGATTTCTCTTTTGGGAGTGCGAGCTGCAGTGTTAGAGAGGGAGTGTGCAAGGCACACACATTAGGGAGGTTTTGGCTCAGACAGGGAAGATAAAAGGAAGTTATATTGTTTACTGTATGAGGCTTGTGCATCACATAATAGCTGGATTTGGTACTACTTTAGACTGTCATTAATGAGACTTTAGCTGTACTTACAAGGAAATGTAACAAAGTATATGATTATAGGCATATTAGTCAGCTTGTGAGTTAAAGTGGATGTAAACCCGATTCATGAAATTTGAGTTGGACACATCTATCAAGTGTTTTCTTATCTCTCTTCAAAGAGCCATGTCCCATAGCGGTCTCTTCCTCAGTAGCTCTGTTATCAGCTTGATAAGTTCTCACACATTCTGGGAGACAGGAAAAGGTTGCTAAAAATAGATTAGCAGCCAGCTAAACAATTTAGATATGGCTCTGCATGTGTGTGGGCGCCTTTTCTCCAATCAGCTTTTGCACAGTCTCTCACAGCGTTTAGCAATCATCTCCTCTTACATAGGAATGACATAGGCATGAGGAAGTGAAAAATATAACAATGTGCATTTTCTGAACAGTATATCAAGCTGAAGATAGCATATATACATGCAAGACTTATATAGGGAGGTTTGTTTCATCCCTGTGTATCATTCTGAGGCTGTTCACTTCACTGGGTATATGGAGGGTTTACATCCACTTTAACAGAGATAGTACAGGACTAAAGGCCCACTCTAAAGTAAAAGCAGGTGGCAAGTACATGTGGTAGATGCAATGAAGGGCGCTCATCTTGCATGGCCAATAAGTGTTGCGTAAAAGGTATTATTGTGGGTTAAGGGTAATTTGTTTCAATAATACAGTATATAGGATGTGAGGTCTAGGTTGGAAAGGAAAAACAGAAGGATGAAAGAGGGTAGGGGTGGGATAGAGAAAAATACAATATTGCCCTGCTTCCAGGGGGTACAGCATTCCTGTAAATTTTATAAGAGTTCAAAACCTGCTTATAAACAAAAGCTCAACACAGGCCCAAAAGGAGACTCTGTATGAAAATCTACTGTATAGTAACATCCATTACAAAAACAGCAATGTTGCAGCAGCATATATAGGTGGTACATATAGGAAAGTTTAACATAACACATCATATCTGAACACTGCAAAAACTACAATTCTACAATGGCAGCATACAAGTGGTCAAAGTTTAACAAACCTACAAGATCAAAACATAATAGGATCTGCCACCTTACCGTGTTGCCACGTCTACAGAGTCAACATCATTTCCATAAATAAGGGGGTTGAACTCCGTGGAAGGGGTACCCTGGGCATCGCTGTGGGGACGAAGCATGGCAGCCTCTGAGCTCTCATGGAATCTGTCCAGGTTAAGGATAGGCTGGGTGTTTAGACTCATACTAGCCAGGGCCTGCACAGGTGAAAAAACAAAATGATATAAGTTATGGCTTTCAAACACCCTGCCCCCCCCCCCCTTCCCCAGGCATGGTTTACCCATACAAGCACTCAGGTGAAGCCATGGCACACCATCGGCATTTCAATTCATCCCAAAGATGTTCAGCATGGTTGAGGTCAGGGCTCTGTGCAGGCTACTCCTATTCTTCCATGTCAACTTCATCAAACCAGGTCCTAATGGACCTGGCTTTGTGTACTGGTATGCAGGAACAGAAAAGGGCCTTGTGCAACTCACCCAGAGTTAACACGTTTGGCCAAATGTGTTTATGACGACAGCTTCTAAAATGTGGCGTTACCTGAAATGGTTCAGACGGGATACCTGAAATGGTTCAGACGGGATGCCTGAACGGCCTACGTAATGTAGATAAATGGACATGCAAAATATTGGCATGATCTAATGCCAACATAACCATTCTGAGGATCGGAACGATCCTCAGAATGGTAATGTTGACATTAGATCATGTCAATATTTTGCATGCCTATTTATCTACATTACGTAGGCCCTAACATAAACAGACCTGTAGCCAGCTGACCTTTACAATAACCTTAATATTTCTGATCAGACAAGAAACAGAACTATAAAGGCATAGAAAAAAATTATTGCAAATCTATCATTTTGGACAAGATTATGATCTCTGCTGCACTGTGCACAGGATTAGTTGATGCAGATAATCCCCTGGAACACCAACACAAGTCAATAAACCCTGGATGCTGATCTGATTAAACAGCATATTCTGATTTAGGCCTACTGTGCCCAGGCAGAGATCTGCTTTGACTGGAAACACCTACACATAATTGGGTCAGAGCAATCTTAGTAATAGGAAAAAAAGAACAGAAAGAACCTTGTTATCGGAGGCGAGAAGGCGCTGCTGCGTGATCACGGACATGCTGTGCAGACACTGAGAGGACATCACATGACAACACCAGCGGCCAATCAGAGACAAGACGGACACATGAGCACAGAAGAGACAGGATGGAGGGAAATAAATTACCAATCACAGAGCACAGATGAGAAAATGGAGAGCATGTTTGTTCTTAATTGAGGATAAAATATTGTAGCATAGAAATAAAGAATATAAAATGTATTAAATAAAGTATATAACTGCAGCTCACAAGAGAACATAAGTAGCACTGCAATAGGATCCAGACTGGTAGATCCATTTGCAGAAAGCAGCTTTATGATACGCTGAGGAAACCAGCTGTATCACAAACAAATACATAGCACAATATAGAAATCGAAAGAGTAAGACAGAAAAGTAGAGTAAGAAATGAGTAAGAGAAAGAGCAACTGAAAGCAGAGGAAAGTCAGTGAAATAGGGAGTG
>BLSH010395942.1:419896-444457 GCA_018402905.1 Glandirana rugosa
ACACACAGGCAGGAGCGAGGGTTCGGTCCGGGTATCTGTGTGTGTCGCACGGAGTCAGGGTGAGGACGAGGGAGAAGTGTCCTAAACTAGCTGTCCTCGTCCTCGGTTACGATGATGGAGACACCGACACTCCTATCACGTAACTACGACGAGAGCCCGTGTTGCGACCTAACTTTCTCCTCGGTCCATTCATAAAAAAAAAAAAAAAAACCCCCCCCCACCCCCCACCTCATTAGACTATGACCTTACAACAAACAAAAAAAAAAAAAAAGAAAACAAAAAAAAAGGACTTACGTATCCTACGCAAGTCCATTTTTTTTGTTTTTTTTTTTTTCTTTGAATTTTCACCAACATTTGGGATTGGATATGGGTCACCTCACTGACCGGAGTCCACCATTGAGGATCCCAACGTGGCTATGGCAAAAAAAATACTTACCTGGCTCCTCTTTCAATCCAGCGTTGTGCCCGAGAGCAGCATCAATGCACTATCCTCACAGCCACAGAGGTAGTAGCATTGGCTCCTGCTCCTGTCGATCAAATCCTGTGAAGAGGGAGCAGGAGTGGGACTGAGGCACGCTGTGTGTGTCTATGGGCCTGGCTTGGGAGCGAGGACGGACACACACACACACGGCAGGCAGAGAAGAGGAGAAGCCAAGAGCACCAGCAGGAGAAGTCAGAGGCGGTTCTGGGCCGCTCCGTGTAATACAATTGCGCAGAGCAGGTGTGTAGAACAGGTTTATTATTTTAATAAAAGAAAAAAAAATGTTGCCCTTAATAACGCTTTATTAGTGTTGTAGGGTAAAACAGCATGGGGAGATATGTACTACAACCAATCAAGATTTACAGTTCCTAACGGTAGAGACCCAAGCCACCTTTGCCCAGTTGCAACAAACCATAAGGCTACTTTCACACTGAGCGGCAGCCGCGGTAAAACCCCGTTAGTTTTACCAGCGATATGGCTCCGCTATGCGGACGGGAGTGCCGCGCTTTTAACCCCCCACGAGGGTTAAAAGTGCCGTCGCTCAGTGCTACCGAGGTGGTGTCCAGCCGCTTCAGAAGCGCTTGCCATTCATTTCAATGGCAGGGCGGTAGAGGAGTGGTATATACTCCGCTCCCCTCACTGCCCCAAAGATGCTGCTTGCAGGACTTTTTGTAACGTCCCGCAAGCGCACCGCCCCAGTGTGAAAGCACTCAAGGCTTTCACATTGGAGTGGATTCAGGGGGGATTTTTGAGGCGCTTTACAGACGCTATTTTTAGCGCCTGTAAAATGAGTCAGTGTGAAAGTAACCTAAGTGGTCAATCAATTTTCAACCTTTTGGAGAAGGGGCCACCACAAATGCAGAAGAAAAAAAAATCCCCATATTAACCAGCAAAGAAAATCTAATGAAATCCTTGTTTCAGCAAATGGTACCTGCCTGAATACATGTCAGGTTGCATCATGGATTTTAAATTGAGTTCCTTTCCTGACCAAGAAGTCTGTAGAACTTTTGTACTCTGTGTATAGAAATGCCTTCTAGTCTTTTCCACATTTAGTACTGGCATAGCCAAAAGGAAGGTGCTGAAAGGTGCTGGAAGTGTGCAGACTGGACATGCTCAGCTATTGAATGCTGAGAAGGATTAATAGCCAGAGGCAACTAAATATACTTTTAAATCTTCCATATAACTGGCATGGAAAGATTTTTTTTCTCTAACAAAAAGGACTGGCATTCTGAAGCTGTGCAGAGTCCATTTTGTGTGAACAATTTAGAGGCACAGAGAAATAAGTAAAGTGAATCTTTCCTCTGAGGATCACTTTTTGATTAACTAATGCGAAGTCCAAAGCTGCCAAAAACCGAACAGTGCTATGGCAATGCTGAATTACTCACATAGGAACTAAAAGGAAGAACTTGGAAGTGAATCCCTACACTGTACAGAAGCATTGTCATAGTATATTCACATTTAATGCAGCTAATGGATACAACCATTTTCAGGCAGCATGAAATGACTGTAAAGTGTTTTTGTACATATCTTTGTGTGAAAGCACATGTGTACATATTCTGCTCAACCATTGAAAATAAGAACATTTTGATGGGTACATGCGCGTGACCCAGGAAGATGGACGCCTGACTTCCCCGCTCCACGCCGGCGGGACATAAAACTCGGCTACTAGACAAAATCCGCTCTCCGACACCTGAGAGATAGCCTGTCCGAATCGCACATCAAGCCAGGCACACGGTGGCATGTATCACACGCCTCGGAGCCGTCAGGTAAAGAAACACCAGAAGGCGACTCCAGCTGTGCTGAAAGGTGGAGCCCAATCCCCCGAAGCCAGGTGACACCACATAGCTCTCGGGAGACAGCTTACACCAGTTCCCCTCAGACCTCACCAGCCCTACGGCCCTTGATTCGGACGCCTTACTGCATAAATTCCATTCCATAGTCAGGGACGAGATTACGGCGGCCTCACGCAAGCTTTCGGCAGACTTAGTAAAAGGCCTTAAAGAGCTGGGCCACTGCACCAATCAGTTGGAGCAGCGCATGGACCTGACCTCGACAGTACTAGAAGGGCATGAGGACGAGGTGGACAAACTACATCCAGAGCTGGTGTCTCTACAGGACAAACTGGAGGACGCAGAGAATAGGGCCCACAGGGACAATCTCCGCATTTGCGGCCTCCCTGAAGCCATTACAGACCTGCAGGGCTCAGTCACAGCCTTCTTTCAGGAGCTGGCTCCGAATATTCCCCACGAACATTTGGAATTCGATCGGATACACAGATCACTGGCCCCTAAACCCACTGAGGGCCCACCCAGGGACGTGATCATTAAGTTTCATTACTACCGTACCAAAAAGAGATTGCTGCAGGCCGGACGAGACCGACAGGACCTGCAGTTCCAAGGTAAACCCCTGCAACTGTTTGCAGACCTATCCCAGGTCACTATTGTGAAACACAGATCGTTTAAACCGTACCTTTAAGTCTTACAAGCTAAAGCTGTTATGGATGGGGGTTCCCCTTTAAGCTCTCTTTTACACACCAAGGTCGTTAACTCCATGCAACCTATCAGATTTGAAGCGACATTTTGAGGACCTCCAGTTTGATACCCCACAGTCCCAGCAGGAGGCGCCATCTTCTTCTCGACTGCGTTCTTCACAGATGACACGCCGTGCCTCCCAGACGTTGCAATCCAGCTCTCAAGCCCTCCGTACCCTTTAGGCACAACGCTTCCAGGACTCATCCAATGGTTGACGGTGAGACTTAACCCAGTATGGAAATTTCTGGAGAGGTGTCCTTTACTCCCCCCCCTTCTTGCATTGATGGCTTTCATCCCATTGCTGCTTACTGCCATTTCCTGTCGGTTACGACCCTCATCGGTGCTTTACCTTCCTCTTGAAGACACTGGTGCTTCTTTGCTCATGGTACTTTATCACTGGCTGGCCGTACCCCATGAGCTGCCCCACTTGAGAGATGGTGGTACATGGAATTAACTGACTGAGACTGCACCCTGTTTCTCTCCCCCCCCCTCTTATATTTTTTTTCTTTTTTGCACCGATGGAGCCCTTGGACAGTCTGGGCACAGGTGACTCCTGCGAACATAAGGGGAGGGCTCACACTCTTTGCAAGACACTTTTTCAGAGGGGGGCAGATATCCCCCCTGCTTCATCTGGTTGCTTTGTGTTTGAATTTAAGGCCTGATTGAACCTTCTTTTCATGGTTACGTTATCTTGGTTTATGTTTGACCAAGGTTCAGTTTTTTTTTTGATTATTTTTGATCTGTGGTCGATTAACTATGAGACTACCTACCATTTAATAGGACTGCCCCTGGCGGGGACGTCATGGCCTGGGGGTCTCCTGTCTCGGGCTCCCACACCTAGGTGCGGCGGCCTGGGGCGGGGGGCCTGGCCTCGGGAGTTATGCTCGGGGTCAGTTGTTTGGCTGTGGTCTCCCCCATGGGCCTCATCCTCTATCAGTTGGATCTCTCATGTTTATTATGCGTTATGTTTATCTTTTTGCCTTCAGTATATGTAATATGTTGTGAGTAATGATGCCAAGTGGTCCCGTTGTGCCACTGCGCCTCCACACCAGTCGGAGCCCGATCGAGACAAGAGCCCTGGTCGTCCTCCGACCTCCCAGTGGGGTTTTCCGCCCATTACTGACTGCAATTATGCAGATTGGATCAATAAGGTTTCAAATATTGTATCTTTATCTTACTAAAATTGATGTGATCCTCTCCCTCTCTCTCTCTAACTATTCTTCTTTTTTCTTTTCTTTTACTTTGGCTTGAGTCCAGGGGTGCGGGCATGGAGGGGCTGAACAGCGATTTTCCCCAGTCTTGCAATGTCGCTAAACTGGTTATCCCTAAACGTTCAGGGCATGAATTCCCCTCAAAAAAGGGTTCAAATCTTCAAGTATCTAAAGAAGCAACACATAAATATTGCCTGCCTGCAGGAAACCCATTTTCTACCACCTCCCATCCCACATATTTCGACACCTGCTACCCCCAGTCTTTCAGGCCAATGGCCCGACTAAACAGAAAGGGATCCTCATAGCCTTTAGTAAATCCACCCCGCTCATATGTACAAAACACATAGCAGATCCTAATGGCAGGTGTCTCTTATTGCAGGGCACATTACAGGACACGGAGATCACTATCCTAACATACTATGCCCCTAACCCAGTGGTTCTAAACTCCTGTCCTCTGGACCCACTAACAGGCCAGGTTTGCAGGATAACTGAAATGCATCACAGGTGATATAATTTGCTGCTCAGTGATTGCAGTATTCTAGTCTGCACCTCCGCAAGGTAATACTTAAAATCTGGCCTGTTAGTGGATCCTGAGGACAGGAGTTGAGAACCACTGCCCTAACCTAACGCCGGGGCCCTTCTTGGCCCACATCTGTAATCTACTCATGTCTCATCTAAAGGGCACTCTGCTCCTTGCAGGAGACTAACATAGTCTTGAACCCTCACCTTGACAAGTACCCCTCGGAGCAGAGAGCTCCGTCCCCTGATGCTAAGAAATGTATTCACTCCATAAAAACACATGATCTTATTGACCTCTGGAGGGAATTTCACCCAGAAGGCAAGGACTACACCCACTATTCGCATCCCCACCACTCCCACTCCCGAAAAGATCACGTATTTATGCAGCGGGAACACCTTCCACTGGTCGCTTCGGTTACCATTTTAAATGTCCCCTGGTCCGACCACGACCCGGTCCTGGTAGTCTGTAGCTCTATCTTGCACAAACCTCATTGCTCCCCGTGGGTAATGAATGATTCACTTCTATCATTTAAAGAAGTTCAGAAGGACATCCTGAAGACTTCGATAGATTATTTCAGGGACAACGTGGGGTTAGTCGCCTCCCCAGCGACCTTGTGGAAAGCCTACAAAGCGGTCCTTCTGGGCCACATAATACAGATAGCCTCAAAACGCAGGATATAGCGTTCCCGACGCCAAATGGAGTTGGAGAAGCGCCAGGAACAGGCAGCTGAAACCTTTAGGAAACATCCCACGTCAGCCCATCGTAGGCTCCTAGATCAGGTCCGTTCGGAACTGGATCTTTGCCTTACAGAAAAAGCCGAGCGGGTCCTGCGCTGGTCTAGACAAAGATGGCATGTTAATGCGAACAAACTGAATCAGATGCTGGCCAATAGGCTCCACACGTTCGCCCCAACATTTTCTCCTATTTCTTTGCGCACCTGACACAATACTCTTACTAGTAATCCCGTAAAGATATTAGATGAATTCCGACACAGTCTATCAAAATTGTACACGGCCCCAGATAATTTAGCGAGTAAGGACATCAATCATTTTCTGGGGAACCTCTCGCTTCCTACATTAACTGAGGCACACACACGACTCTTATGCATAAAGATATACAGGTTTCGGAGGTCATCTGATGCATCAAAGACCTTAAGGTAGGCAAGAGACCAGGACCAGACGGATACACTGCGCTTTTTTATAAGAAATTAGCGGACGTTATAGCCCCTCACTTAACAGAAATGTATAATTCTGTTCACAAAGGCCAGACCTTTTCTCCCGATTCCCTCACAGCAAACATAGTAATGCTCCCAAAACCTGACCGTGACCACTCCTCTTGGGCCAACTTTCGACCAATTTCGTTAATAAATATAGACATGAAAATATTGACCAAGATCTTGGCCAACCGCCTGAACACATTCCTCACTCATCTGATCAAGAAGGATCAGGTGGGTTTTATTCCTCATAGACAGGCAGGAGATGCCATCAGACGTATACTACAGTTGCAACACATAGCTCATGGTCGTTCCCTGGAGTCGATGCTCTTGTCTCTATGTAAATAAGGCCTTTGTCACATTGTCGTGGCCCTACCTTATGTCTGTCCTTTACCGTTATGGCTTTGGGACCTCATTTCTTCGATGGTTGGCAGTCCTATATAATTCACCCCGGGCAAAAATTAAATACTCTGGGTTTGAGTCATCAACATTCCAAATTGAGAGAGGCACCCGTCAGGGCTGCCCACTGTCACCTCTATTTGTATTGGCACTGGAGTCTTTGGCGGAGGTGGTCCGATCACATCCGGACATTAAGGGCATAGACATAGCGGGAACCGCTCATAAGTTAACCTTGTTTGCCGTCAACATTATTGACTTTGTCCTCTCCTAGGATCTCTTTGCCGAACTTTCTTACCCTGCTAGATACATTCTCTTCCCTCTCGGGATTACATGTAAACCAATCCAAGTCTAAAGCTCTATCGATTAATTTGCCTTAGTCCATTCTGACAGACCTGAAGACAGCCTTCCCTTTTCAGTGGTTGACCTCCCTACCATACCTAGGAATTCGCCTAACCTCAGCTTATGCTGGGCTATATCAGGCAAATTTTGCACCTTTATTTAAGAAACTGTCAGACTTGCTAACTTCTTGGTCACACTTACCCTTATCATGGTTTGGAAGGATAACTGCAGTACGTATGTCCCCATCTTCCCAAACTACTTTACGCTTTTAGAGTGTTACCAGTTCCAATTCCCTCACATATAATACATATACACCAAAGGAAGAACCTGAAATTTACATGGGGTTCTACGCGACCTCGTATCAATAAACAGATCTTGTACTCTAGGTGGATTAATGGAGGTCTTTTGGTCCCCAATCTACAGGCTTACTATCTGGCTGCCAACATAGCACCTCTCTCCCATCTTCACGACACGCACCAATTGCCATTATGGGCTATAATAGATATGGTGGATTCCTACCCAATACCTCTCTCCTCCATGCCTTGGCTCCCTCCAGTACATCGGGCCACACCTATAGGTCCCCGCCTAACACATATCTTACGGCTATGGGATTCCGTCAAATATTCTGCGGGGCTGATCTCGTCGCACCTCCCATTGTTAAAGATTTTTCAATGCCCTTTGTTTGCCCCAGCTTTAGATACTCCTCACCCGTTCTCCTGGTGGACCACGAACGGCTTCAATGATGTGCATTCCCTACTCACCCCTACCAGAATAATGACATTTGACTCATTACGCTCTTCCCACGACATTCCTCTGCGAGAACATTTTCGGTACATACAATTGAGACATTTCCTTCACCATCTTATTAAATCTAGTCCCCCTCCATATACGCTGTCCCCATTCGAGACTCTATGTCGTGCTAGACCCCACTCCCCGGGGCTGATATCCCTGATATGCTCTTCTATACTATCCACAAAGAAGCCACCACTTAGATCTTATCACCTCCAATGGGAAAAAGAATTAGAAAGAGCTCCAGGAATGTCCTCATAGTGGAGAATGCGTACAAAGTCCTATATAGATGGTATTACACACCAGCTAGATTGGCCCGTTTCATCCCATCATACTCACCTCTCTGCTTCCGGGGATGCTCTTAAACAGGTACCATGGCCCACATCTGGTGGTCATGTTCAGAGGGTTCGTAGACTGTGGATTAGGGTATACACCCTGCTCCGCAGCTTATTAAATACTAAATTACGGAAGGACCCTTACGAGGCCCTTTTGGGGAAACCAATAACGGAATTACTGCGCCCCGAATGGCAATTGGCCCACCATCTGTTCACAGCGACAAAATTGACCATAGCAAAGGCATGGAAGACCCCTTTACTTAGCTTCGAGGCGGTTAAAAACCACATGAACGATGCCATGGTCAACGAGAAATTGACGGCGGTTTTGTCGGATACGCATGACAAATTTTAAAAAATTTGGAAACCATGGCTTACATATGCTATGCCTTCTCGCTTTGATCACACTTTGTTACAACTCTAGACCCTCTCCAGCCGGCGCCTCTTGGACTCCTTTTCTTCTCCTCCTTTTTCCTCTCCCTCATATACTAGTCTTCTTATCCCTATCTCCATCTTATGACACTCTACAGCTTTTTTTTCCTTTCCCTTCTTCTGTCACATTCATTCCTTCACATTTGATTATTCAGCATACACCAGCTGTGACACATCAAACAAAGAATCCGGGTGCCCCTCGGGTTACGCAGATTTTCAGATTGCATTGTGTTTCGACAAATCTAATCGCAAGATGACTTTACTGTGTTAGAGTTTTGTTGGACGCAGATTTTTGTTTAACCTGATTATCTCCTGGGTTACTACTCAGGATAATGAAGATTTCTCTCTTGTATAATGTCGAAACCCTGCCTGTCATATTTGTCATGTAATTTATGTGTAAATACTGGCATGTTTTGTTGGTTTTTATGCTAATAAAATCTTTTGTAAAAGAAAAAAAAAACAACATTTTCAAAGAAACATGAAATACTGCAGATCAATATAGCAATATTTACCAAACTGAGTGTCTTGTTTGCACCCTGTATTAAATGCTTATTGCATATCAAAGATTTGATACATGCACAAAAAAGTAGAACACAGTTTATAAACTTGCAAAAAAACAAACGGACCAAAAACAATTAGGCTTTTACTTTTAAAGAATGACTCCAGGCAGATAAACACACAAATTAACCTTGCTCTGTTTTCGTTAAATGTATTTTCTACATACAAATTTCAAATTTAATTGTAATTTCATTTTGAAAATGCAAGTTTCCAAATTTGACCTGCAATCATCCTCTTGCATTCTACTATGCAATGTGTACAGCAAGCTTAGAGAGGGGAAGGGAGAAAAAGCACAAGCCCATCAGGTATATTGCAGTAAGAGGGGAATGCTGACAGAAGGAGAGAGGATTATGACAGAAATTAGCTTGTTTGTGTGCTGCTTCTCCTTTCACTGTCCAGTCACAGGGTGGGGTGGGGAGTTGACCTGTAAGTGGAAGCAAAACTGCAGCAGATAAAGATCAGTTTCACCTGATACTAGATAGAACTGTGAAGTGTGGCAAAGCTTTATAATCTTAGGCCTGGATGAACAAATACTTTAGCTGGTAAAACAGTTCCTGTATATGTATGCCATCTGTGTACTTGCAGTTTGCCTGGAGTTCAGCTTTAGTTTTGTGGGGCTCCAAACGGGAAGCAGGCTGAATAGATCTGACCAAAACGCTGTTTGCATGGCACTGAACTTAAGCTTTTCCATGGAGACTCCAAACAATTCCCAAATTTGCTAGCATGTTCTGGGACTACTCTGTCTGCTCTGGGTCCTGGTGGTAGAATCTGTAGATGACTGCCTAATAACTGGGCCAGGCTCAGTTTCCAAAGGAGTTGTGCAGACCCACCATCTGCAGCTGCAAGAATCAACTGTCAAGCCCTTCATAAAGTGGGCACTACAGGCAGTGGTTTATTTTGGTTTTGTGCTGCCCTAGGCAATACTAAATTTGTTCTATTCCAGCCCCTTTAAAAAAAATTGCCACAACCGTGCAATGGCGACCAACGTAAATGTTACTATCCATAGGCTGCACTTTAAAGTGATTGTAAAGGCTTGTTTTTTTACACACGTTATACTTCTTCTGTGCATTTGGATTTGCACAGAGCAGCCTGGATCCTCCTCTTCTCGGGTCCCTCACTTGCTTCTCCTGGCCCCTCACTCTGGTGAGTGCCCCCTCAGCCAGCAGCTCTCTATGGGGGCACCCGAGCCGAGTCAGAGCTCCGTGTAACCATTCAGACAAGGAGCACCGATGTGGCCCCGCCCCCTCTTCCCTGATTGGCTGACTGATTTTGATTGACAGCTGCGGGAGCCAATGGTGCCGCTGCTGTGTATCAGCCAATCAGGAGCAGTGTCTGGGACAGCTAAGACACTCGTAGACAACGCTGCAGAGAGAAGGGGCTCAGGTAAGTGATTAGGGGGTGCTGGGGAGGCTGCTGCACACAGGTGGTTTTCTTCATCTTAACCGGTTAAAGATCGGCTCGCGTACTATTACTTCTGCAGCGTACACGTAAATCACCGCTTATAAAATGCCGATTCGTGCAGGTGCGGCTAGGGGGCAAGCACATGCAGTCGGCGGCACGCTCTCGTGCCCCCTGCGCGCTCCCTCATTGTGGCCATGGGTCGAGTGGACTCCATGTCTGCCGGCGACCTGCGATCGCCTACTACACAGGAAGAACGGGGAACTGCTGATGTAAACATGGCGGTTCCCCATTCTGCCAGTGGGCATGATCGATCTACTGATCTCTGTCATCGGGATCAATTAGATCTCTTATGCCCCTGCCAGCCCAGCCTCCACACACAAAACACCTCTAGGGAACACAGTTACCCCCTTGATTGCCCCCTGCAGGTTAACCCCTTCCCTGCCCATGACATTTATATAGTAATCAGTGGCTATTTTTAGCTCTGATCGCTGTATAAATGAAAAGTGTCAAAAATGCCCGATCTGTCTGCTGCAATATTGCAGTCCTGATAAAGATCGCAGATCACTGCCATTACTAGTTAAAAAAAAAAAAAAAAAAGGAAAAAACTTTGTAAATGAATGAATTCTCATGGTTTGTAAACGCGGCAACTTTTGCGCAAACCAATCAATATACGCTGATTGCGATTTTTTTTTTTTTTACCACAAATATGAGAAAGTATATATATTGGCCAAAACGGATGAATACATTTGTTTTTTTTTTTTGTTTTTTTGTTTTGGATATGTATTATAGCAAAAAGTAAAAAATTTGTTAGTAAAAATTGTGTTTTTTTTTTCAAAATTGTCGCTCTTTTTGTTTATAGCGGTGATCAGAAGTGATGCAGAGGTGATTGAATACCTCCAATAGAAAGCTCTATTTGTGGGAAAAAAGGGTGTCAATTTCGTTTGGATACAGCATCGTATGGCCGCACAAATGTCAGTTAAAGCAACGCAGTGCTGTATCACAAAAAAATGGCCTGGTTATTAAGGGGGAAAATCTTCCGGGGCTGAAGTGGTTAATGTACAGAATTGCATTAAGATAAAAAACCTTCTGCCTTTACTTTAACGCCTTTAAAAAGCCTTTACAGGTTACCTTTACAGAGGAGGTTTGATGCTAGAATTACTGCCCATGATCTAATGTTCGCGGTGATCCCTCATGTGTGGGACAATCGCAATTTGCATGCGTGCAGGACAGACACGTGCTTTCACCTTTGCGTGCGAGCACTTTAACTTTATTTTTACACTGTTGCTTTAATTTTTTTTTCCATCACTTTCAATGTTGTGACAAGGAATGTAAAACATCCTTGTGAGAGCAATAGGCATGTGGCAGGTACTCTATGGAGAGATCTGGGGTCTATAAGACCCCAAATCCCTCCTCTGTAATTAAAAGCATTCAAAACACCTAGATCTGTGTTTTTGAATGCTTTACCTTCTTTAAAAACTGGCGCCGATGGTTTCTGAGTAAACCGGAAATCATGTCATTGCTTCAGGTTTACTGTTACGAACAGCTAATCAAACCCGATGCCAGTTTTGCTTGGCTGCCCAGTCAGCCGGCGTAGGAGGAGGAGGGGAGACATCTCCTCCCGCAGCTTGTAATAGCAATCAAGTGGCTAGTAAGCTGCTCCGATCGCTATTACAAGAGAGCTGACTACCAGGCATCATCCCAGTACAGACGCCACCCCCCTGAAAAATGTCACCCGAAGCAAACGCCTTGTTTGCCTTGTGCTAGATACGCTCCTTGACTACAGACAGGGACAGTCTGAGATTATCCAGAATTGGATTAAAAATAACAGTCATCAGAGCATGGTAAATATCAGAAATCTCTGGTGAATAGTGAAGAAAAAAAAAAAGAAGTTACTATTTCGTACCTGCTCAGCAGATGCCATGCATGTGGGAAGGAGGGGAATTACAGGAAACATATATTCCAGTGGATAAATCATGGACACAAAAGCCATTACAGACATAGACAATGCATTGTAGTCCCTGGATTGCAGCACAACCTGAAAATAAAAAATTTCAGGAATTAAAATCTCATACTTCAAAAGAACAGATGCCGATCATGAATATGTATGACGAAGCATGCAATCATAGAAACATTTTACAAAGCCACAGCTGACTCATACCTTGTGCTCCAACAGGATGCAGGACAAGACTTGTAAGCAGGCATCGACTCCCAAAAGTTCCAGGGGCAAGTGGAGAGGAAAATCCACCAACGAAAAACGAGAGGGTTCAGGAAGGGCAAAGGTCAAGGGTGGCTGCAACTCCAAGGGCAGAACTTCCACATCAACCCTTTTCTGGCCGGGTACAGGAGTCGGGGAACGTAGAAGACGGTAGATCCAAGCTTCAATTTCACGCAGGTCATGGAGGAGAACATTAGACTTCTCCTCCAGCTGAAGGGAGCCAGTGAAAATCCTCCACATGGTGTCTCTGAAACACAAATATTAATCAGTTTAATTCTTATACACCAACTACAAATAAAAACTGTATGTGTGAAATGCATATAAATAGGAGGACATCACAAGTGACAGTGGGGTGGCTTATAACTACGTTTTCTTTCAAAACCAGAACAAAATTAACGTTAAGGCAAAACCTGTGTCTGCTGATTTCTTACTGTTACTTGTGTCTCCAATGGGGAGATACAACCTCTATCTTCCTGGTGATCACCATCACTGAGACAAAAAAGGGACGTTAAATTCAACATTTGTTGTGAGAACGAGGTGAAGGTAAATGCTTAAAAAGGAGACAAATTATTCTGATTCTGGCCCCACACACACAGTCCTCCCATCCATGTTAAAAACAGTGTGAACACATTTTACCTGCCAGCTATTATATTCTGACAGCCAGCTCCAGCAGCTGCTATTTGAATACCTGAACAGTGGCTGCATCCAATTGGCTGAAGGGGCTGTTCAGCTAATCATTTTGCACTCCACTCTTTCAGCAAAAAAGTAAATTGAACAATTGTCAAAAAAAGAAGTCAATTGTCAAGCTAGGTGATGCAGCGTGAATGGGCTACAACCATACTCACCTAGGTGGATGCAGCATCGGTCTGATGTTACACCTGTCTCCTGCTGTCTCTAAAGCTGGATACACACTATACAAATTTTCATTACATTTTTCTTCTTTAGATTTACCAAAACCATATAATATGAGGTCAAACCTGAACACTTTCAATTTGTATGCAATCAGGCAAGTCCTGGCATTAAATAGTTGACGGTAAATCTAAAGGAAATCAAACAAATGTTGCATAGTGTGCATCCAGCTTTTGACCAAGAGCTGTGTGGTCAAAGACCATATAATGCTCAGTTATCAGTCTTCAGTGAGCCTGTCAATCACCGTCTCACTGTCAAGCACTGAGAGGCTGAGCCAGCTGTTGGTCAGGCATCTGGGGGATCTGGGCATTAAAGTCGGGGTCCTTCCAGAGTCTGGACTGGCTGAGTGACTTTAGCCTGCTGTCAGCTGAATACAGGTCACAGGAGTGAAGAACTAAGTCCACTCATGTGAGCCATAGGAGACGTAGAACCAAAAGCTTTGGCCATAACTTTATAATTCCCCTCACTTTGGGGATAATTCCTCTAACTTCCTGCTGCTCCTGTAACACAAGTCAAAGGAACTCTTGCAGGACACAAACCACACAAATAAATCAATCCTGATAGAGGTCTTAGCCAACTATCTAAAATTAAAACAAAAAAAAGTTTTAGTTTACTTAAAGTATAACTATAACTAAAGGCAACCCTTTTTTTTAGGTTTGGAAAGAGTGTTAACAGATTAGAACACCTGTCAGTTATTATTGCTGTCTGTGTCCCCATTAGGCAGATTCAGATTCTATATTTGTCCCATTTACCACTTTTATTGAAAATGAAAGTGAAAAAAAAACAAAAAAAAACAAAAACTTTGGGTTGTCCCCAAAAAAGGAAATCTTCCAATGGGGACACCAATTCTGGTGACCTGAGGGTGCCCGAGGGATTCCATTAATTTGCAGGGATTTCTTCACACTTCCTATTTGGCTATGGGATAGGAAGTAAAGAGAAATCTCCCCAATGGGGCACAGATGGCAAAAATAAAAATAAAAAATAATAATCTGACTGGGGTTATAACCCTCCTTTAATCCATCTAAAATGAAAAAAAAAAAAATACATTTCATTCCCGCATTTCAGTCCTGATATCAGCCAGCGGCTATTTCACAGGCATCTGTGTGGGTTTCTGCACAGATGCCTATGGAAATCGCACCTGTAAATCGCAAAAAGTAGAACAAGAACTACTTTTTGAAATCAGTGCGGCGTTGCACTGATTAGGACGGTGCCATTGTCGGCTGTTGCCGCCGATTTGACATGTCAAATCGCATCAATGTGAACCTAGGCTAAAACAAATTTGCAGCTAGTTAAAGAAACCTTTTGTTCCCCTTTAACCACTTCAGCCCCGGAAGAATTTCCCAGGTTAGGACCAGAGCACTTTTTGCGATACGGCACTGCGTCGCTTTAACTGACAATTGTGCGGTCATGCGACGCTGTACCCAAACAAAATTTGCGTCCTTTTTTTCCCACATATAGAGCTTTCTTTTGGTGGTATTTGATCACCTCTGCATCATTTCTGATCACCGCTATAAACAAAAGAAGAGCGACCATTTTGCAAAAAAACCCACATTTCTTACTTTTTGCTAAAATTTATATATATATATATATATATATATATATATATATATATATATATATATATAAAACTTTTTTTTTCACCGGTTTTGGCCGATTTATATTCTTCCTCATATTTGTGATAAAAATTAAAAAAAAAAAAACGTTTATTGATTGGTTTGCGCAAAAGTGGCCGCGTTTACGGATGGTGGAAATTAATTTCTGGGGTTATTTTTGTTTTTATTTTTTACTAGTAATGGTGGTAATCTGCGATTTTTAGCGGTGCTGCGATATTGCAGCGGACATGGACATTTTTGACACTTTTTTGGGACCAATGACATTTATAATGACATTTATACAGCGATTAGAAATGTAAATGTCCACTGATTACTGTATAAATGTCATTGGCAGTGAAGGGGTTAACCTGCAGAGGGAGATCTAGGGGTTAACTGTGTTCCCTGGGTGTGTTCTTACTGTGGGGGGGTTGGGCTACCATGGGCATGCGAGATATAACTGATCCCAGGGACAGGGATCAGTAGATCTCCCATGCCCCCACTAACAGAGGGGGGAACCGCCATGTTTACATCAGCGGTTCCCCGCTCTGTGCCTGTGGCCGCTCATCGCGGCTCGCCGGCGGACATTGGGTCCGCCCGAGCCGCGGGCACACTCCTCAGGAGTGCGGCAGGCGTGTGCGCTCGCCGCCGCCCCCCTAGCGGCCATTCGCAGATCACCGCCTTTTTATGGCGATTCGCGGCCAGCGTCCACACTGTCGCCGTAAATAGACAGTAGGCAGTGTGGAACTGGTTAAACAAGTGATCCAATATGGACCATCTGTCAGTGTTTAGGTAGAACTAATCTGAAGCGCTAGGTGAGTCTATGGGCAGGCAAATGTAAATGGACGAGGGATAGGGGCCTGGGACGGACATGGATCTCAAGACTTATTTGTCCAAGTCGAGATCTTGTGTGATATTACCGACTCACCCCTAAGGGTGGGGTTCACCATCTGTCTGGACCAAGACACTACTGAAAAGGAAGGTTTAAGAGGCCAGATGCCCCTCACATGAGGTCCGCACCTCTACAGCATCCATGTCTGGGGGGAAAGGTCTGGTCCTTTTCCATTTTTTCCCCAAACTAAACATGATGGATCAGAGGTCGAGTGATTTATATGGCTGTCAATAGATCTAACATGGATCCCAAAAACGCTGGTATTTAAATATTCCAATCTATTTAAGGTGCCTGTGAGAAAGGGGTCTTTGGTTGTATATTGTACAATGATTTTTTTCAGGCTACCCAACTTATTTTTATAACTCAAAGTAGAACTAAAGACAACTTTTTTTCTTTTTTTTGTTTTGATAGAGTAAGGGAGGGTTATAAACCCGGGCAGTTTATTTTTTGCCATTTGTGTTTAATTGGGGAGATTCCTGTCACACTTCCTGTCCCATCAGCCAAAACCGGAAGTGAGAAAATCTTTGCAAAGCAAGGGAATTCCTTGGGGATCCCCAAGTCACCAGAACTAATGTCCCCATTGGAAAATTTCCCTTCTATTACTTTCCTGGAGACAACCCAACATTTGAAGTTACTTTTACTTTCACTTTTGAGAATGGTAAACAGGACAAAGAGGATGAATCTCCTTAACGGGTCACAGACTGCAATAAGAACTTGACAGGGGGTCTAATGCCTCTTCGCTCGATCCAAACCTAAAAAAAGTTTTACATTTAGCTATACTTTAAGGCTGGATTCACACCTACATGTTTTAGTGCGCATGAATTTCCAGTGAAATAGATGATCAACACATAACCATAATCAGCTGCTCCATCTCTATCTGCTGATCATTTTGACAATAGTAACCTCTGTGTATGTTTTTTTTCATTGCATGCTCAGTTTGAATTCTCCAGCTTTGCAAAAGGTTATCTTTAACACAAGAGATTAAGCATTGAACGCTTGTATACTTTACTCTGTGTTTTAAAGACTTGGGCCTTAGTGCAGTTATCTAGTCATAAAGAAGAAAAAAAAAAATCAAATTTACCTAGCTTGAGAACTTGATAACAGCCCCCTATAATCCCCTACAAATCATCAGCTGCTGTTTCTTTGTCCAGAAAGTAAACTTGTGATGTTCCCACCGAGTGTTCAAGCTGTGCCATGGTTGCTGCAGTGGAGGAGGTCAAGGGTCTGCAGTGGAGGAGGTCAAGGGTCTGCAGTGGAGGAGGTCAAGGGTCTGCAGTGGAGGAGGTCAAGGGTCTGTATAGTGTCTAGCAGGGGATCACAGGACTGGCTGCACACAACTACAAATTTGGCAAATAATGCAACCCCCATACAAGGGTTTTAACTTTGTATTTAAAAGTCTAAATCTCACCTTTGGAACAGGTCGCTTTATTAGGTACACCTGTTCAACTGCTTGGTAACACAAATTGCTAATCAGCTAATCATATGGTTGCAACTCAATGCATTTAGGCATCTAGACGTGGTGATGATGACTTGCTGAAGTTCAAACCGATCAGAATGGGGAAGAAAGGGGATTTAAGTTACTTTGAATGTGGCATGGTTTTTGGTGCCAGACGGGCTGGTCTGAGCATTTCAAAAACGGTTGATATACTGGGATTTTCACACACAACTATCTCTAAGATTTACAGAGAATGGTCCGTAAAAGAAAATATCCAGTGAGTGGCAGCTGTGTGGATGAAAATGCCTTGTTGAGGTCAGACAATAAGGCAAGCTAGTTTGAGATGATAGAAAGGCAACAGTAACTCAAATAACCACTTGTTACAACCAAGATAAGCAGAATACCATCTCTGAACACAACACATCGAACTTTGAAGCAGATGGACCGCAGCAGCAGACCACACTGGGTGTCACTCCTGTCCGCTAAGAACAGGAAACTGAGGCTACAATTCACACAGGATCACCAAAATTGGACAACAGAAGATTGGAAAAACGTTGCCTGATCTGATGAGTCTTGATTTCAGCTGCGACATTCAGATGGTGGGGTAAGAATTTGGTGTAAACATGAAAGCATGGATCCATCCTGCCTTGTATCATCGGTTCAGGCTGGTGGTGGTGTAATGGTGTGGGGGAAATTTTCTTAGCACACTTTGGGCCCCTTAGTACCAACTGAGCATTATTTAAATGTCACTGCCTACCTGAGTATTGTTGCTGACCATGCCCATCCCTTTAGGACTACAGTGTCCCCATCTTCTGATGGCTCCTTCCAGCAGGATAATGCACCATGTCACAAAGCTCCAATCATCTCACCACTGGACAATGAGGTCACTGCACTCCAATGACCTCCACAGTCACCACATCTCATCCAATAGAGCAACTTTGGGATGTGGTGGAACGGGAGATTGGCATCATGGATGTGCAGCCCACAAATTTCGGTTACTGCAATTCAGTAACTGTCTGCCCGTATAGGAGGTATTGCACACAGTGTACTGAGTATGCAGGGTCCTGGCATTGCACCTGTGATCTGCTGATAGTGGGTGCAATGCTTTATAGGCTCCAGTGAAAAAACGCTCTACCAGGACTAGAGAGATGCTGGGACTTTTATTCTGCCAACAGATGGAGTGTCAGGTTCATAGACATACAGATAAAAGAATCACTGAGGATGTCATTGAGCTTCATAAAATATTAAGCAATACAGGATTTTATATAGCAACAGGGAGCATGTGCAGTTGACTTCTACTGATTTCAAGACAGCTGTTTGCACAGCCATCAGAGATGAGAAACACGTTCGACTGGAAAGAAGAGGGACATCCCAACACAGCCTGAGAAAAGGAAAGTCAAATGAGCAATACAAGATGTTATTAAAGTGTACGAAAGTACAGAAGAAAAAAAACCCACACTCACCTATGCACTACATATCTTCAATATATGCACATTTCCCCATGGTTTATCCCTATGGTTTTCTATGTGCCCTGGTCACACCATAACGCTGGTGTGATGTGCAGTGTGAACGCACGCATGCACGCACGCACACACACACACACCCTGCATTTGCCCTATTAAACCACTGTACCCATGACCTTACAAGAGCCCAGATGAAACTTGCCACACAGATTCTGACAGCTTCTAAACTATCGCAAGAGCCTGGAAGACCTCAACCAAAAAACAAAATTACTCAAGCAATGATCCATAGTAAAATTGTAGACATGCTCACTGGTCTCTAAACACTTTGTCTGGCAACCTTGGCCAGGCAATTTTTTGCCACCAGACTGACTCCACCCTCCTCAAGCCTTGACCTCTTTATTCTACTGTTTATTTTATGTTCATGCTCAGCTTATTTGACGAATAAAGCTCTGGTCGCCCTGGCCAAGTTGACCTCCAGCCACCACGGTTTCTCTTTCCCTTCTGCTTTCTTCCCTATCTCCTCTCAGCCCTCTCTTTCACATATTCTCTTTTCCTTTTTTCTTTTACCTCTCTCTCTCCATTTTTGTTTTGTGGATATTTTGCACTATAATGTAATAAACCTTGTACTAATTATAAAGACCATTTTTTGGATATGTTAGTCTATAGTGCTGGGTATTGACTGTTACACGGAGCATTGCGCTCTGGTTGTTTAAACTTGTTGAATTACTAATATTCTGTATACCTACTCGGTATGTTGTGTAACGGTTATATTTAATGTTAATAGAGTGGGTGTAGAACCCACCTTATTGTACCTTAAACCTCTTGGTTATGTCAATTACCCATCCTTTTGCTTAAAGCGGGCTCCAGCCGAACTATGACTTAAGATACAAATGCCCCTAGAATACTCACGCCTCGTGCAATGTAACAAAGGTATGCTGTAAACTATGCCCAGTTTTCTATTTGTGCAGTAACGTTTTCTTACTTTGTGAAGTTTCTGCACAGCGCGGCCATTTCCAGAGTGGGCATCTGAAGCCGCAGTGCCCTTCCTGGATCCAGTGCATGCTGGTTACCCACAATGTACCTGACAATCTCACGCATGTGCAGTGCAATCTTGGTCAACTTGGCATGGCACAGCCATGCCAAGTTGACCAAGATTTTCCATAGATGCCAATGCAAAACGGGAGCAGTGCCATGCCAAGCTGACCAGGATTTTGTATAGACGCCAATGCAAAACAGGAGCAGTGCCATGCCAAGCTGACCAAGATCTCCCAGGAGCCACTCTAAAACCGGAAATTACGTACAATGCCGCGGCCCCTAATAGGAGGTAATGAAATTAGATCTAATAAATCAGGTAAGTGAACAGAAGAAAAAAATAACTAAATAAATTGCCAATTCATTTTAAGGATGCACATTAGTGCTGCATGGTGAGGAGCGAAAAAATGTGGGTGGAACTGCGCTTTAATAAAAAGACTGAAAGACAAAAAAATATACGAACATGCTGCATTTTTTCAGCAGCATCATGAATGGCACCACAAGTCCCTGCAGCACGCTGCTCTGCAGATATTTAGGCTCCATGCCCACTGGACACTCTCTGGGCATCGGATTATGTGGCAGGAGACGCTGCTTAGAAAACAAGCTTTTAGCAGCGTTTTGTAAGCAGCGTTTAAATCGGCATCCAAAGTGTTTTGTGGTCAGAAGAATGACTCCTGAACGCCAGTTCAGGGCATTTAGATAACAGCCCGTAAACGCCACTGCTGTTAAACGACAATAAACGTCCATGTGTGCATGGACACATAGCATAACTTAAAGGGGCGTCTATGGGCTGTTAAAAAAAACATCCAAACTGCCATAAACAGTTGTTTATCAGCGTCAGTGTGCATGGAGCCATAGTGTGATTATGTGACAATTCATATAAAGTTAAAAAAAATGTAAAAAAAAAAAAGATAAGAAAAACTAAATTCTGCCAAAATTGACAAGAAATAAAAAAAAAAAAAAAACTGGAGGTCTGTTCCATATTGTGCATTGCAACGAAGGGGGGCTGCAACGGGCGCTGCAAACTTCAGAATTGAAGAAGATCCCTAAGACCTCATGCACATGGGACATTAAAAAAAAAAAAAAAAAAAGTCATAAAAATGTCAGTAGCGTTTTTAGCATTTTTTTTTTCCAACGGGATCAAAAATGTTAAAAAGACGCCGGTGAGCCGTGCTCATCAGAACTTTTACAGTTGAAAAACTCCTCTCAGAACCAACTCGTGTTGGGGTTTTTTTTACAGCCAAAAACACTTAGCCTATGTGTGCATGAACACATAGGATAATATGCTGGAGAGTTCATTGAATGTAGGAAAAAACGACTGAAGCAAAAAACAGCAGCTGTAATATCCAGTGTGCATGAGGCCTAAACCCCACCCCCCTTCCTCCAAAAGCTTCTCCAGCTGACCTTTCTTGGAGAAACTGCCACTGGTCTTGTTTGATTGCCCCTACAATGAGGTGACCACCCAGGGAAGCAGCATGCTTTATCAATCTCTCTTCACCAGCAATAAATCAAAATCCGCTGACCCAAACATGCATGTGAAACTACAAGGGCTCTTGGTCGTTTAACCCCTACATGCCTAAGCCTGACACTTGTTGCTTACAAGTTACAAATCCATATTTTTGCTAGAAAATTACTTAGAACCCCCAAATAAATATGTATATTTTTAGCACAGACCCTAGAGAATAAAACGGGCGATCGTTGCAATATTATATGTCACATTTTAATTGCGCAGTACTCTTTCATATGCAATTTTTTTTTTTTTTTTAAAGAAATATACTTTCATTAATTAAGAAACAAATACAGTAAAGTTAGCCCATTCTTTTGTATAATGTGAAAGATGAGGTTTGGTAAAGTAAATAGATATCCAAGACGTCATGTGAAATCACACACACTTGTGGAATGGCGACAAACTACTATACTTAAAAATCTCCATAAGCAACATTTAAAAATTTCTACAGGTTACCAGTTTAGCGTTACAGAGATCATCTAGTGCTAGAATTATTGCTCTTGCTCCAACAATTGCGGCGATCCCTCACATGTGTGGTTTGAACACCCTGTTTACATTTGCAGGCGCAACTTAAATATGCGCTCGCTTCTGCACGCGAGCTCAGTGGGACGGGATTTATTTATTTTTATTTTTTTTTACACTGTCCCTTTAAAAAACTATTTTCTGATGTTATTATTGCTGTCACAAGGAATGTAAACATCCCTTGAGGCCCCTTTCACACTGGGACCGCCCGAGCTTCAGCAGTAAACCACCGCTAATTTAGCGGCGATCTACCGCTGTAATAGCAGCGCTATGGCGCCGCTATTACAGTGGCAGCACGGCACATTTAACCCCCCACAAGGTGCTTGGCGTTCCCGGAGCAGTGTACAGGCGCTACGGGAGCGCTGCCCATTCAATTTAATGGCAGGAGCGGTGGAGGAGCGGTGAATACAACGCTTCCCACATTCCTGAAAAATCATGCTTGCAGGAGTTTAATTTTACTCCCACAAGCGCACCGCCCTGGGCCGCCCCAGTGTGAAAGGACACACTGGGTTGAATGGGGAGACGCTTTACAGGCGCTATTTTTAGCGCAATAGCGCCTGTAAAGCGCCCCAGTGTGAAAGAGGCCTAACAGGCACTCTTATAAGACCCCAAATACCTCCTTTGCACTTAGAAGCATTCAAAATGTCAAGTTTGCCAGTTTTAAATACGGTCATTTTTTTAAAATTTGGAGCCTTTGAATCTTCAGTAAACCGGAAGTGATGTCATGACATCACTTCCAGGTTACTAGATTCCAAAACCCAATCGAAGCAGATTCCAGCTTAGTTCAGTTCTCCAGCTACCCGGTCGCTCAGGCCTCCCGGTAAGACGGCAAAGCCCAAGAAAGCCACGGAAGGTGGCGGGGTGGGGCGTCCCCTCTCACTGCTTGGGAAACAGGCGAGCGGCTTCTTGGCGGCATTGGTGATTACAAGTAAGCTAACCGCCAGCTCTAAAAAAATGGTACCGGGGTGATGCGTGCAGCTGCATGCATCACCCCGGTACAACCCCTGCAAGCCGAGGCCACATATCTGCGTAGGGTCAGCATGAAGGGGTTGGATTACATTTTTGAGGTTTTTTTTCTCAGATCCTGCCACCCATACCAGCAATTTTTCCTCTGTGGCTCAGCATTGGTGGCTGAAGAATCATCAGCACCTGACACCACGACAATGTCAGATTATCTGGTCCCAGCTGCGGTATTCTTCGGCCCATAATCATTACACAACACAGTAGTGGCTGGAAGAAGACACCAGAGTGTGCAGCGGGGACCCAGCACCTGACATATAGTCTCTCACTAAAGTGAGTACACCCCTCACATTTTTGTAAATATTTTATTCTATCTTTTTATGTGACAACACTGAAAAAATGACACTTTGCTACAATGTAAAGTAGTGAGTGTACAGCTTGTATAACAGTGTAAATTTGCTGTCCTCTCAAAATAACTCAGCACACAGCCATTAATATCTAAACCGCTGGCAATAAAAGGGAGTAAACCCCTAAGTGAAAATGTCCAAATTGGGCCCAATTAGCCATTTTCCCTCCCCGGTGTCATGTGACTCATTAGTGTTACAAGGTCTGAGGTGTGAATGAGGAGCAGGTGTGTTAAATTTGGTGTTCTCGCTCTCACTCTCTCCTACTGGTCACTGGAAGTTCAACATGGCACCTCATGGCAAAGAACTCTCTGAGGATCTGAAAAGAAAAAAGAATTGTTGCTCTACATAAAGATGGCCTAGGCTATGAGAAGACTGCCCTAGACCCTGAAACTGAGCTGCAGCATGTTGGCTAAGACCATACAGAGGTTTAACAGGACAGGTTCCACTCAGAACAGGCCTCACCATGGTCGACCAAAGAAGTTGAGTGCACGTGCTCAGCGTCATATCCAGAGGTTGTCTTTGGGAAATAGACATATGAGTGCTGCCAGCATTGCTGTAGAGGTGTAAGGGGTGGGGGGGTCAGCCTGTCAGTGCTAAGACCATACGCCGCACACTGCATCAAATTGGTTTGCATGGCTTTCGTCCCAGAAGGAAGCCTCTTCTAAAGATGATGCACAAGAAAGCCCATAAACCGTTTGCTGAAAATAAGCAGACTAAGGACATGGATTTCTGGAACCATGTCCTGTGGTCTGATGAGACCAAGATAAACTTATTTGGTTCAGATGGTGTCAAGCGTGTGTGGCGGCAACCAGGTGAGGAGTACAAAGACAAGTGTGTCTTGTCTGCAGTCAAGCATGGTGGTGGGAGTGTCATGATCTGGTGCTGCATGAGTGCTGCCGGCACTGGGGAATTACAGTTCATTGAGGGAACCATGAATGCCAACATGCACTGTGACATACTGAAGCAGAGCATGATCCCCTCCCTTCAAAGACTGGGCCGCAGGGCAGTATTCCAAGATGACAACGACCCCAAACAACCTCCAAGACGACCACTGCCTTGCCAAAGAAGCTGAAGGTAAATCTGATGGACTGGCCAAGCATGTCTCCAGACCTAAAACCCTATTGAGCATCTGTTGGGCATCCTCAAATGGAAGTTGGAGGAGCGCAAGGTCTCTAACATTCAACAGATCCGTGATGTCGTCATGGAGGAGTGGAAGAGGACTCCAGTGCAACCTGTGAAGCTCTGGTGAACTCCACGCCCAAGAGGGTTAAGGCAGTGCTGGAAAATAATGGTGGCCACACAAAATATTGACACTTTGGGCCCAATTTGGACATTTTCTTAGGGGTATACTCACTGTTGTTGCCAGCGGTTTAGACGTTAATGGCTGTGTGTTGAGTTATTTTAAGGGGACAGCAAATTTACAC
>BLSH010395942.1:444467-476623 GCA_018402905.1 Glandirana rugosa
TGCCGTTAAGCGGAATGTCTCGGTGAAACGGCGGCAGTTCACCGCCAGCCGTTCACCAATTTTTCGGTTTCCGTAGGGGAAATTTCTTTTCACAATTATGAAGGGGGAGGACGACGACTAGAGAAGACAGAAGCGACCGTCTTTGGAGAGGTCGTAAACCGTGAAAAAGTCCATGTCATAGGGTGTTTTCACTCATGTGGGGAGTGTAAAATCATTTATAAAATAAGATAGAAAAGTACACTGTTGTGACTTCTTTACTGTGAAACAATGTTACATTTCATCACTCATGTCGAACATATTGTCACATTTAAATTACAGGGGAGTTTTATTGAGTTGTGTGTCGGTAATTACAGATTTGGTGACCGTTGTTCACTCGTGTGGGGATTCACTTTTACAGGTTTAACCCGGGTTTCACAGTTATAAAAAATGTGAGGGGTGTACTCACTTTTGTGGGATACTGTACCTGAAAAAGTGCCAAATGCTGGAGAGGTTTCTGCCAGCGAAGACAGAAGAGATCAGCAGCAGGAGGGGGAAGTATTAACACTTTTCTTTAAAGGGGATGCCTTTGGCTTTTTAACCACTTGCCGACCGCCACTTGACGGCGGCAAAGTGGCTCTGTAAGGCGAATTGCCGTCATATGACGGCGGCCGCCAGATCGCGCACAGTGAGCCATGCGCGCCCGCGCGCTCACTGTGTCCGGGGAGGGCCAGGGAGCGGGTGCGATCTCCGCCGGCCACCCGCGATGCCCCCCCCGGAGTGAAAGAACGGAGGTCCGTGTAAGTAAACACGGACCTCCGTTCTGTGAAGGGGGAAGGGCTGTGATCACAGCCTTCCTGTACATGGAGGCTGTGACCACTTCCCTTCCCCAGCTAGGGCAGTCCCCCCACAGTTAGAACACGCCCAGGGAACACAGTTAACCCTTAAAGCGCCCCCTGCAGGTTAACCCCTTCACTGCCAATGGCATTTACACAGTAATCAGTGCATTTTTATAGCACTGATCGCTGTATAAATGCCAATGGTCCCAAAAAAGTGTCAAAATGGTCCGACATGTCCGCTGAAATATCGCAGTACCGCTAAAAATCGCAGATCGCCGCCATTACTAGTAAAAAATAAAAAATAAATAAAAACCCCAAAAATGAATTCTCCTCATCCGTAAACGCGACCACTTTTGCGCAAACCAATCAATAAACGCCGATTGCGATTTTTTTTTATCACAAATATGACGAAGAATATAAATCGGCCAAAACCGATGAAAAAAAATGTTTTTTTATATTTTTTTTTGGATTTGTATTTTAGCAAAAAGTAAGAAATTTGGGGGTTTTTTTGCAAAATTGTTGCTCTTCTTTTGTTTATAACGGCGATCAGAAATGACGCAGTGGTGATCAAATACCACCAAAAGAAAGCTCTATTTGTAGGGAAATAAGGACGCAAATTTCGTTTGGGTACAACGTTGCACGACCGCGCAATTTTCAGTTAAAGCGACGCAGCGCCGAATCGCAAAAAGGGCTCCGATCCTAAAGCTGGAAATCCTTCCGGGGCTGAAGTGGTTAAACAAATAGTGACAGAGTTGCTTTAAGCTGCCTGTATCTCTGGATCAACCAAACATTTCGGCAGTTGGTTTTTACTAAAGATAACACTTCTTACATAATCAATTCAACACGAGCCACTGCTGACACTTCCTTTTTATTCAGACATTTTTAAATCACCATTTAAGGCAATGCACTCCCCAATTGTAAATAAAGTCAAAAACACACAATTTTGTATTAGCCCTGTCTGTTATAAAATATGTTAAGTGCATATTCGTGCCTCTTTTCTGGATTTCTTCTCTTTTTGTGGAGAAACTCAGCTTATGTTCTTTCTTCACAGCACGTTAAACACATTATTTTCAGAAAATATTTCCTCCTCACAGTGGTTGTAAATCTGACATGAAAAGTAAACAAAGCATAGCCTTCTATAGTGTGTACTTGCCTCAGTCCAAAGCACCTAGCGTGATTTCTGTTTGCAACCTCCTATCTGCATGAGCAATTTATGACAATCTGTACAGAACACAATGGATATAAGGGGAAGGCTTGGGTTTTCCAGCACACAGCTTGTGATTGACAGCCTCAGCGGTGCAGGTTTTCCTTGGAGATTGTGTAGGGGGGGGGGGGGGTGTCCATTCCCTTCAATAGTGTCTCAGATTACATTCAGCGCTCTTCTTTCAGCCGTGTGTGATGTCAAATCCCCAGCTCCTGAAGCTCAGAAATGCTGTGTAAAAATGTTTTAACCACTTCAGCTCCAGAAGGTTTACCCCCTTGACCAGGCGATTTTCTGCGATACAGCACTAATTTAACTGATAATTACAATTGTCGTGTGACGCTGTACCAATATAAAATGCATGTCCTTTTTTCCCCCCCACAATTGGAGATTTCTTTTGGTGGTATTTGATCACATCTACGGTTTTTATTTTTTGTGCTATAAACAAAAAAAGGCCGACAATTTTGAAAAAAGAAAAAAATATTTACTTTCTACTATAAAACATTCACATAAATTTAAAAAATGTAAAAAAAATCTAATTTTTTCATCAGTTTAGTCAAATATGTATTCTGCTACATGTTTTTGGTAAAAAAAAATTCCAATAAGCGAATACTAATTGGTTTACGCAAATGTTATAGCGTCTAAAAACAAACTATGGGATATTTTTATTTAATTTTTTTATTAGTAATGGCAGCGATCAGCAACTTATAACAGGACTGCTACATTACGGCAGACAAACCAGGCTGACACTTTTGACACTTTTTTGGGGGGCCAGTGACACAAATACAGTGATCAGTGCTAAAAATATGCACTGTCACTGCACTGACACTGGCTAGGAAGGGGTTATCAGGGGCAATCAAAGGGTTAAATGTGTCCCTAGGGAGTGCTTGCTAACTGTGTGGGTGATGCTTGTACTGTGGGAAGACCGATTCATGTTCCTGCAGTAACACAAGATCTGTCTTCCCAAGTCACAGAATGGCTATCTGCCTTGTTTACCATAGGCAGACCGTCATTCTGCCTCTATCGGGAAAGATTGGCGGGTCCGCCAGAACCGCTGATGGGCTCACGCCGTGTCCAATAACAGCAGGAGCTGGTCGCCAGCGGTGCGCATATGTGCCACAGACCCAGAAGTGCACGATCACGATTCTGCCTGTAAGAGCCGCCAGCCCGCAGTACATACATGGTGCGGTCGGCAAGTGGTGAAGAAGCTGTAGAGAGGAGAGAGCTGCAGAAAAAACAGGTACAACGGAAGGATTTGTTTCAACTCTGTATCAGAGGCCAGTCACTTCACTGGGTATATATGAGGTGTACAACCTCTTTAATCCACATTTAAAGAGGAATTACACTGTATCTGAGCACCACAAACCAAAAGCTCTATTTAATTCAACTTTAATATTCAAAGCAAACTCATTCATCCATGTTTTATTTTGCTGATAAATCACTCAGAACCCCCCCTTCCCTAGCAGTTCTGGCTGTGGTCATCTTGAGTGAGGCCAGATAATTCATATAGCATTTACTTCCTGGAGTCCATCTGCCCTTAGCTCAGGCAGACAGACAGGAGGGCGTGTTTAGCTGAGAAAACCCCTCCTCCCCTCCTGAAGACTCCTGAGATGTAGGACATTTGCCTAGACATGGAAACCAGGAAGGATGAAAAGAAATTTAAAAAACTGTTTAAAGTAAATATGGTCTACTTTCCTATTTACTAATGCTAACAGCATAAGGATCAGGGTGGATTTGATTTAAATCACTAGTAAAAAGGCATCTCTGTCCCTCAGCGGGTCCTCTGAACCACTGCTGACTCACCGACAGTCCCATTCACTTTAATGGGACAGCTGGTGAGGTGGCAGCGACACAACAAGGTAAGGGAGGTGGTGGCAGCAGGTGAGTGGATGCCCGCTAACAGGCGTTGCCATGATGGATCTGAAATGACAGGTGCTCTTTAAATGTAAGGACTTATTCTTGCTGGTAGTTAGAATCTTTAAGATTTGCAAACAAAATGAAGGTTTCCTATTTAGAATAATAAGCAGTCAGGTTAGTAAAACAGTGATATCAGAACCGTTTCAATCATACAGTTTGTAGTGTACATCGATTTAAGAAACAATGGGATAAAGGAATATTCCTGAACTTTATTTTATCTCATGGCTACTGTGAAATTGTGTGAATGCATCAATGCAGTGCATGTTATCACAGTGTGTATATACACTGATATTTTTTTTTTTTTTTAATCCTTTATTTTACACTTTCTCTTTAAATTTTTTTTTTTGATCGCTTTTATTCCTATTACAAGGAATGTAAACATCCCTTGTAATAGGAATAGTGTGTGACAGGGCCGCTTTATGGAGAGATGTGTGGTTTATAAGACCCCACATCTCCCCTCAAGGCTGGAAAGGCATAAAAAAAATAAATAAATAAATAAACTGTCTCGGGCTTAACGGCCGAGTCCCCAACATTATTTACTTCCTCCGATCCGGATGTGACATCATAACATCACACCCGGGCCTCCGAGGATCATAGAGATGACTGGGGACCATCTGGTCACCAGAAATCTCTATGGCTAATTTCAGGTTGTGACCAATCGGTTCTCTGGCTTGCCGATTGCACAGGCGAGCCAGGAGAAGCACTGGAGGGCCATGTAAGTAAAAAACGGTATGGCATCATTCAGATATCCCCACTCAAAGTCCAGGACTTCATATAACGTACCTCGGGCGGGAAGTGGTTAACAAAATACTCAGCAACTCAGCAAAAAGAAAACTTTTTATAACTCATGGGGGAAATTATGTCCCTTGTGCTGATTTTTTGGTTTTGATTTTGGCTGCACCAAAAGGCCAAGTTCACCTTTCTGGACATGTTACACCTGTATTTAGGGAGTTACATTTAACATGTTCGGCATCCTCCCCCACCCTGTGTTGGTGGAATTTTCTCGCTGCACACGCGGTCACAATTTGAAAACAGCACGGCAGTGTGATGCTCCTCCCACCCAGCCACATCATTCACAGTTTCCTGTGAATGAATGAGCCACAAGTACTGTTATACATTGCAGCTGACGGCTTGTAGCTCTCAATGAACTGAAAAGGGGCTAGTGAGGGCGCTCTTAGTTCATGGTAATAAATTATGTGATAGCGCTGCCTAAAACTAAATTGCGCTGATATAATAGAGTGTCAGTGCTAAACCATAACTAAAGTGCTAAAAACAGTGCTGAAACTAAATTGAGTGTAAACAGTTCATATAGTGTCCACAGTAGATGACACTAGTAGGGAATATTAATTTGCTAATGCAGGGTTTCTCAACTCCAGTCCTCAAGGCGCCCCAACAGGTCATGTTTTCAGGATTTCTCTCAGATGAAACGGCAGTGGTAATTACTAAGGCAATGAAGCTCATCAAATCACCTGTGCTAAATAATGGAGCGTGTGAAAACATGACCTGTTGGGGCGCCTTGAGAGACACTGTGCCCTGAGCCCACTCTTTTTGAAGCCAATTAGAGCCTCCAGCTCTAATCACGTGCTTCAAAAAAAAAAAAGGGGGGGGGGTTGTAAGGGCATCCTAATGGACGGGGCCGCCACTGAGAAAAAAATAAATGCACATTTTTTACCTGCAAAAAAAAAAATATATATATGTGCTAGGCTTAAACAGTTCTATATAGATTTAGCATATCTTATTGCATTTGCATGCGATTTGTGCAATTAATCTGATTCCTTGAATACTAGTCACAGGCCTGTCAAAAGGAATAAATGTAAAGTGCAGTGGTGTACAGACCCGTGGCCCAAGGATTCTACAGCAAATTTATAAGAAGTGGTTAGTGTTTCATTGTAAATGGATGTCTCCATGCTGACTCACACATACCATTCTTTCTGTACAATAATTCTCACTAAGCAAGTTCATTCATTTCTCTTCTTGAATGTGACAACAGCCTTGAAATTAACAGTCTTTTTATAGACCTCACAGTGGACTAGATGTTCGAACAAGCATAAAAAAAAAATAAAATAAAAAGTTACATTTTGTATAATATCTAAGCAAAGTGTATTTTCCAACAAACACAAGGTCAGAATTTTATCTCTTGTGCGTTGAGATTTTTTTCCAGTTTTTCATGAATTAATGCAGGCTTATATATACTGAATTAATACTAGCAAAATTCTGCTCCCAATTGAAAGGGGTTGTAAACCCTTGAGGTTTTTCACTTTTTTTTTTTTTTTTTAATTTCTATTTTATTCAATTTTTCCACATTACAATATTACAATATGTTCCAACATAGAAAAACAAAAAAACACGATAACCTGACGGTTTAACCCCTTGACCAAGGAGGTCAACCGCAGGCTACCCACAACCCTCCCCACAGTCCCAGAAGAAGGGAAAAAAAACCCTCACAAAACCTCCACAATACAGCATCACCCTCCCCTCCCCCTTCTAAATCATACTTTTGCACTTGGCCAGAGTTACCATTTTACTCCTGGTAGCTAAACGTCATCTGAGAGACTAGTTACCCTCAGAAAGGATTTCATGCTCCACCAACCATTTCCAGACTTAGTCCTCTTAATATAAATAAAAAAAAAAAAAAAAAAAAAAAACATAAAAATGAGGAAGGATGTTAACCTTAAACAGATGCACCCCGTACCTAACTCACGCACTCCCCTTAAATCCATCAATGCCCACCAGGCCGGCCTTTTTATTTGTCTAACCTGTTGCTGTCGAAGAGGAAGCAAGCCAACCACCCCAAACTTTATCAAACTTCTGGGATGCCCCTCAAATATATAGCTTAATAGAAAGGGAGAGTTCTATTTATCAGGGACTTCCACAAGTCCACTGTGGGTGGGGAGGGACTCTTCCATGTTAAAACAAACCGCTTCCTAGCATGAAAAAGGAGTAAAACAAAAAGAATTCTCATTGCTGTACTGGGGACCACGTCATCCTCCAGGCCCAATAAACAATATTTGGCTTCCGGGATTAGTGGTATTGAGGTTATATCCGTAATACAGGCGAGGACTCCCTCCCAGAACAATTTTATGGCCGGACAATCCCAAAAACTTTGCATAAAGTCAGCCTCTTCTTTCGCGCATCTCCAAAAGGTGGAACCCCCTGCTCCGAAAATGCGAGCCATCTTAGCTGGTGTCAAATAAACTCTATGCACAATTTTGTATTGGATAAGATAGTCACGGGTGGAAATTAACCAGGTAAAGGGTTCATCCCACATATCCCCCCAATCCTCATCATCTAGGTCCGGGATTACTGCCTCCCACTTAGACCTACATCTGCTCAAAAGCTTGGGTGTCTCTGAAAACAAATATCCATAGATGCAGGATAATGGTTTAACCAAGTCCTCATCTCGCAGCATGGTCTCTAGATCCGATGCCGCAAGATTACACCCAGTCAGGCCATATTGTGTCTGATAAGCATGGCGCAGCTGTATGTATATAAACAGATGAGTATTTGGTAAACCATATCTTGTTTTAAGCTCCTCAAATTGCAGCAGCTGACAATTACTTATAACATCGCCCAAGACTTTTACTCCAAACTTGGTCCAAACCAGAGTGTCCTGCAGCTTATAAAATTGCCGGAGAGTAGAATTTCTCCACAATGGTGCATGAGGGGAGGCCGGAAATGGACCTCTGAACTCCCTCCCCTTCACCACCTGCCAAGCCCTGAGCACCACCTTCATAAGGGTTTTTAATGAATAGGGTGCTTTAAGCCCCCTATAAATTAAAAAAAGCCAAGGTCTCGTAGGAATCCACAATCGCCGCCTCCAAGGTGACCGCTGTGCCGTCCCTAGGGCCAGTTAGCCACCGATTAACAACAAGTAATTGTCCTGCCAAAAAATACCTGTAGAAACCTGGAGCTGCTAGACCCCCACTTTTACGTGGCTGTTGTAAAATATTAATTTTGACCCTAGGTGCTTTCCCCTGCCAAATGAACTCCGACATCCACCCATGTAAAGATTTAAAGAAATATCTCGGAATCCACACTGGAGAATGTCTGAGGACATAAAGAAGCAAAGGCAATAACTTGATCTTTATTAAATTCACCCTCCCTATCAAGGAAAGGGGCATATTTTTCCACGCAGCAAATTTGCGCTTCACAATGGCAAGCGCTGGTGAAAAACTCAGTCTAGTAAAGTCTGTAACTGATGCTGATACTATAATGCCTAAGTATTTAAAGTCCTTCACCACCTGAAGAGGGACGTCCCCAGATAGTGACCGGTGAGCCATTCTCCCAAGGCGGAGGATCGTGGACTTAGTCCAGTTGACCCTGAGCCCAGAGAAAATGGCGAGGTTTCACCTTAATGCATTCTATGTATAAAGGTGAAAAACCTCCTGTACTGCAGCTGCCTCCCAGAGCCCCACTTTTACTTACCTGAGCCCGATCGTTCCAGCGACGGGGACAAGCACACGCACACGCACTCCAGCCATTAGCTCCGGCTGCTGTCAATTAAATCCAATGATGCAGGAGCCAGGGGCGGAGCAGAGTCCTGCTGTCCGTGTCAATGGACGAAGCAGCAGGACATGGAAGCACGCCCGCACGGGTGCCCCGAGGGAGAGTGGCTCTCCAACGGGGCACTCAAGATGAGGAGGATCCAGGAGCGCCGCTGAGGGACTCCAGAAGAGGAGCACCGAGGTGGTAAGTATGACTTTTTTTTAATAAAAAAAAAAACAAACACAAACCTTTATATATCCTTTAGGCTGGGTTCACACTATCCGACAAAAAAACAGTCCGACTTTGATCCTACTTTGCTGTGCGATATACGGTCCTACATAGGGTCAAAGTCAGACGGTTTGACTGTGAAAAGGGATCCGACTTTAATCCCGACAATGCCAGGCACCTTGTGCTCTGGGGATCTTGAAAGGGAACTCCATGCCAAATTTAAAAAAAAAAATGGCATGGAGTCCCCCTCCAAGAGCATACCAGGCCCTTTGGTCTGGTATGGGTTTTAAGGGGAACCCCCACGCCAAAAAAAAAATCAGTGTGGGGTCCCCCCAAAATCCATACCAGACCCTTATCCGAGCACGCAGCCCAGCAGGCCAGGAAAGGGGGTGGGGACGCGCGAGCGCCCCCCCCCCCCCTCCTGGACCATACCAGGCTGCGTGCCCTCAACATGGGGAGTATGGGTGCTTTGGGGCAGGGGGGCTCTGCACCCCCCACCCCAAAGCACCTTGTCCCCATGTTGATGAGGACAAGGGCCTCTTCCCGATAACCCTGGCCGTTGGTTGTCGGGGTCTGCGGGCGGGGACTTATCGGAATCTGGAAGGCCCCTTTAACAAGGGGGCCCCCAGATACCGGCCCCCCACCCTATGTAAATGACAGGTTTTTAAAATATTTTATTAATTCAGCTCCGGCGTCTTCTCCCCTTTCTGGCTCTTCTTTCTTCTGCTCTTTTACGGGGTCTTCCATCTTCTGAGGGGTCTTCTTTCATCTTCTTATCTGCGGCATCTTCTGCTCTTTTGCCGGTCTTCTCCGCTGTCCTCTTCCCTTTGTGCTTCCTCTCTTCTTCTTCTTCTTCTTCTTCCGGAGCTGATTTAATAAAATATTTTAAAAACCTGTGTGGTGTGTTTTTTTTTTTTGTACACTTTTTTTTTTTCCAGGTAAATGGGTAGGGGTACGATGTACCCCATACTCATTTACATAGGGTGGGGGCCGGTATCTGGGGGCCCCCTTGTTAAAGGGGGCTTCCAGATTCCGATAAGTCCCCTCCCGCAGACCCCGACAACCACCGGCCAGGGTTGTCGGGAAGAGGCCCTTGTCCTCATAAACATGAGGACAAGGTGCTTTGGGGTGGGGGGCGCAGAGCCCCCCCGCCCCAAAGCACCCATACTCTCCATGTTGAGGGCAAGTGGCCTGGTATGGTCTTGCTTGCTCGTCCCCACCCCCTTTCCTGGCCTGCCGGGCTGCGTGCTCGGATAAGGGTCTGGTATGGATTTTGGGGTTACCCTTAAAACCCATACCAGACCAAAGGGCCTGGTATGCTCTTGGAGGGGGACTCCATGCCATTTTTTTTTTAAATTTGGCATGGAGTTCGGCTTCAAGATCCCCAGAGCACAAGTCGCATGCCAAAGTCAGATCAGTGAAGACACTGATCCGACTTCAATGCCTTTCAATGGGCTGAAGTAGGATCAAAGTCGGACAAAAGTAGTACAGGAACCTTTTTCAAAGTCAGTCCAACTTTGGAAAACACAAGTTGGACCAGTTAAGACGGCTCTCATAGGGAATCATTGTTTTTGTGACGTAATGCGACTTGTGTTCCTAATGTCGGTCCGAGAATCGGACTAGTGTGAACCCAGCCTTAGGGCTGTTTCACACATGCGGACCATTCAGGTCCTCCTGTCTGCTGACATCCAATCCTCTATGCTAAATACAGACGGATGGAAAATGGCGGATCGTTTTTCATCCGAACTCCCATAGAGGAGAGCAGGGGCACTGACAGGTCCGTCTCTTCACAGTGAGCAGAGAAGAACCAGTCATCTGCTTGCTCAGTGGGGATCAACTGATCGATCCCCGCTGAGCAAGCGGAGTCCGTCAAAAACGGATGGGCATGTGTGAAAGAGCCCTTAAAGTGGAGTGGACTCCAAAAAGTGGAATATCTGGAAATGTTAATTGTGCCTGAAAGGGTAACTCAACATCCATGGGAAAAAGGAAAAAAAAAATATTTATATCATATATATATACACACATATATATATATATATATATATATATATATATATATATATATACATACATACATACACATATATACACACACACACATACAGGTGCTGGTCATATAATTAGAATATCATCAAAAAGTTGATTCATTAACTAATTCCATTCAAAAAGTGAAAATTGTATATTATATTCATTCATATTACACAATCTGATATATTTCAAATGTTTATTTCTTTTAATTTTGATGATTATAACTGACGACTAAGGAAAACCCCAAAAAAGGTTCAATATTGAAGACATCTGGTGCAACACTCTGATCAGCTAATTAACTCAATACACCTGCAAAGGCCTTTAAATGGTCTCTCAGTCTAGTTCTGTAGGCTACACAATCATGGGGAAAATGGCTGACTTGACAGTTGTCCAAAAGACGACCATTGACACCTTGCATGAGGAGGGCAAGACACAAAAGGTCATTGCAAAAGAGACTGGCTGTTCACAGAGCTCTGTGTCCAAGCATATTAATACAGAGGCGAAGGGAAGGAAAAAGATGTGGTAGAAAAAAGTGTACAAGCAATAGGGATAACCGCAACCTGGAGAGGATTGTGAAACAAAACCCATTCAAAAATGTGGGGGAGATTCACAAAGAGTGGACTGTAGCTGGAGTCAGTGCTTCAAGAAGCACTACGCACAGATGTATGCAAGACATGGGTTTCAGCTGTCGCATTCCTTGTGTCAAGCCACTCTTGAACAACAGACAGCGTCAGAAGCGTCTCGCCTGGGCTAAAGACAAAAAGGACTGGACTGCTGCTGAGTGGTCCAAAGTTATGTTCTCTGATGAAAGTAAATTTTGCATTTCCTTTGGAAATCAGGGTCCCAGAGTCTGGAGGAAGAGAGGAGAGGCGCACAATCCACGTTGCTTGAGGTCCAGTGTAAAGTTTCCACAGTCAGTGATGGATTGGGATGCCATGTCATCTGCTGGTGTTGGTCCACTGTGTTTTCTGAGGTCCAAAGTCAATGCAGCCATATACCAGGAAGTTTTAGAGCACTTCATGCTTCCCGCTGCTGACCAACTTTATGGAGATGCAGATTTCATTTTCCAACAGGACTTGGCACCTGCACACAGTGCCAAAGCTACCAGTACCTGGTTTAAGGACCATGGTATCCCTGTTCTTAATTGGCCAGCAAACTCGCCTGACCTTAACGCCATAGAAAATCTATGGGGTATTGTGAAGAGGAAGATACGATATGCCAGACCCAACAATGCAGAAGAGCTGAAGGCCACTATCAGAGCAACTTGGGCCCCAACTAAGTATTGAGTGCTGTACATGCTCATAATTTTCATGTTCATACTTTTCAGTTGGCCAAGATTTCTAAAAATCCTTTCTTTGAATTGGTCTTAAGTAATATTCTAATTTTCTGAGATACTGAATTTGGGATTTTCCTTGTCAGTTATAATCATCAAAATGAAAAAAGAAATAAACATTAGAAATAGATCAGTCTGTGGGTAATGAATGAATATAATATACAAGTTTCACTTTTTGAATGGAATTAGTGAAATAAATCAACTTTTTGATATTCTAATTATATAACACACACACACATACACATACACATACACATACATACATACACATATATACAGTACAGACCAAAAGTTTGGACACACCTTCTCATTCAAAGAGTTTTCTTTATTTTCATGACTATGCAAATTGTAGATTCACACTGAAGGCATCAAAACTATGAATTAACACATGTGGAGTTATATACATAACAAAAAAGTGTGAAACAACTGAAAATATGTCATATTCTAGGTTCTTCAAAGTAGCCACCTTTTGCTTTGATTACTGCTTTGCACACTCTTGGCATTCTCGGGAGGAAGAGGGGCTGAAGATGGACGCCGCCAGCACAGGGGACATCGCTGGATGTCGCAGGCTTCGCTTGCAGGTAAGTGGCACATAATGGGCTACTATGCGATGCATAGTAGCCCATTATGCTTCTAATTTACAGGGGTATTTAGAGGAAAGTAAACCCCATCTGGGTTTACTTCCTCTTTAAAAATCACACACATTCACTGTCACTTTGCAAATGGACACTGAAACTGCTATTCCTTCAGAATGAGATAGAATAGGAATCCGCAACAAACTTCGTTAAAATCCCTGCAATGTACATAGATCACCCAGAGAGGAAGGTTTTTTTACTCAGCAAAAGAGTTACTTTTTAAGTACCCTGGAAAGGTACCTTCTTTATCAAATTTGTCCTGAAACAGAGCACTTCTTGGTATCGGTGCATTAACCTCTGTATATCTGCAGTGTGAGATCCAGGTCACTGTCGCCTGTGACTGCAAAGCTGTGCTTCATCAACCTCTCCTGGCATTTCTTCCATATTCCCCGACCAGTTATCACATCATCAATTAGCACATTAGCAGTCACCAGGGGTGCAGCTCTGACATAAGGGCAAGATGGACACCTCCCACAGACTTTACTGGGCACAGATTCTAGATCCCAGGTCCTATATAAGGGGAAGATTAAGTGGTGAAAACCCCCTGATATAAAGTGGACTGAATCTGGCAATGCCACCCTATAACATTTGCTAGGCATGCCCAATAGTGAGCGACCTGTGGTGAACATCATATCACATGCTAAATGCAGTCCTACCAAAAGCCCCCTCAACAAGGACCCAACTGAGCCCCTATTGCAACCTGAAGATCTCTCACAAACCCACATCAAATTAATGACTTACATTTTACTGCCAAACTAATGAAGAACCTTGGAAACCTGTTGTCCTTGATTCTCAAGAAGTAAAATCCAGGGTCAGGCATAGAAGTCCCCCGCCATGGGACCACTCGCGCTCCACAAGGCCTCAGGCCCACAACTTCATCCACCCTCGTACGGGTGCCTCTGTCACACCGCCTGGACAGTGTGACTGGCTAGCTAACCTACAACTCTCTCTTCGTTCGCAAAGCAGTTGTTTCTCTCGTCGCACACACACCGCCCCCGAACTGAATTCAAGTGTTTATGTACTCTGCAGGATACGCCCAGATATCTATTATCATCCTTATATAATTTGATCCAAACCCTCACTCACGACGACCTGCCACCCTATACTAGGACGTGGTCCGCAGACTTGGGAGAGGAGCTATCAAGAGCTGACTGGCAAACCGCATTCCACTTCACGCATAAATCATCCATCTCCTGCTATGCACAGGAAAAAAAAAACTATAAGATCCTATCTCATTGGTACAAGGATCCACATACATTATACCACATTTTTCCTGCTACTCCCTCCACATGCTGGCGCTGTGAATCGGCTATGGGAACATATCTTCACATCTGGTGGGAGTGTGAGAGCATTCGACCCTTCTGGATACAGGCATTTGAAATCTACAATACTATATATGATGAGACCATATCTCCAGCTCCAGCAATTGCTCTCCTCTCCATGCTTTCCGGTTCCATTGCTTCTCAAAAGAAATGTCTTCTCCATTTTTTTTAGCTGCAGCTAGACCGCTCATACCCCCTATATTGGAAGTCCATGAATACTCCACCTCTCTTGCAATGGGTTGCGACCATAAACGATATCATGAGAGTTGAGGAAATGCTGGCTATGGACAATAATACTTTTGATAAATACAAAGTGCTTTGGTCGGTTTGGCTGCGCTTCGCCTCATCTGACATCTTGGTGGCCATGCTCCCGGCACACACAGGATCACCTTCCACCCAACCTTGACTTCCTGCTTCGAGATGGGGCGACATATCACCCCCTCACCACTCCTTCACTTTGATCTGATACCCAGCAGAGCCCCCCCCCCCCCCCCAGACCATCTTCCTCCTCCCCACACTACCTTTCTTTTCTTCTCCTCTACTCCTCAGATCTTCTATTTCTTCCTTTTTCTTTTCTATACCAGACTACCTAGCTCGACTGCTCTCTCCTTTAAAAATGGTGAACGTACATGATCTTTACCATTTTTTTTTTTTTTTTTTTTGCTTGTTTATTTTTCAATGTTCAAAGGATATGTTACTATGTCATAGCACTTTGAAATATGTCCGACTACGGGTGATAGCCATTGGCGGACTCTTTCAACATATTGAACCTGCTAAATGTCATCTCATTGTGTACTTTTGTGTTGTTCCAAAATAAAAACAAACATTTTCAACCCTAAAATCCAGGGTCTCCTGGAAGATGCTCGATGTCTGCTTTGAATGGACATGGTTCTCATGGACTACCTACCTTTGTACTTTTAAAAACACAGGTCATATTGAGGGCTACCCATGGCCTGACCTGTTTCCCTAACCCTTCAAACCCACAACCACCTCTTCTACTGTCTGTATTCTATCACTTTCTTTTACTACAAACCTGACAAAGCCTGGCCACATCCAGAATCAAATCAGTGCTTTATATGGTACCAACATAGAGCCATTGTCCTATTGCTTACATTTCACTATATCTTTTTTTTTTTTTAATTTATATTGACTGTTCATGACCCCTGTACAGCCAATGTCAGGCTATATAAAGTGATTATATATCTTCATTTGTAAAATTTTCAAAAGAAAAAAAAATGACTTAACAGAGAAAGTGATAGTGAACTAGACCTCCATTTTTAGTTTACCATGAAGAACCCCTGTGGGTTTAATGTTTTAAATGGCAGATGTACCTTCTCATCAAGAGAAAAAAAATATTGCTCTTGACACACAAATGTGTATATACAGTCCTGCTCACCATTATTGGCACCCCTTCATGTTTTGCATAACTGAGTGAATGTCTTCAGAAATAAATGGAAATGTACCAAATTTATATCAGCAGGATCTTTTAATTGGAGGTCCAAAGTAATTTAACAAAGACAATTGTTATTTCAACATAGATATTGTAATTATAAAGAAAAAACAGAAAACCAGCATGTGCACTAATATTGGCACCCCTCCTTAATATTTGGTTGCACACCCTTTGGCAGCGATGACAGCCTCCAAACGTTTCTTATATCCATCGATAAGCTTCTTGCACTTCTCGGGTGGCATTTTCTCCCACACTTCCTTTGCAATATGCTCAAGCTCTTGAACATTTCCACGGTTCCTTTCTCCAATGGCAGTTTTCAGCTCCCCCAAAGATTTTCAATTGGATTGAGATCAGGACTCATTGCTGGCCATTTTAAAACAGTAAATTTTTTCCCTTTCAACCATTCCTGCGTGCTTTTGGAGGTGTGCTTTGGGTCTTTATCTTGCTGGAGGACCCATGATCTTCGCCTCAAACCAAATTTCCTTACACTGGGGCAAGACATTTCGCTCTAGAATTGCTTGATAATCTTCTGATTTCATGATGCCTTTGATACGGTCAAGGCCTCCAGTACCAGATGCAGCAAAGCAGCCCCAAAGCATTATGGATCCTCCACCGTGCTTCACTGTTGGTATGGTGTTCTTTTCCTTAAATTCTTCATTGGGCCGTCTATAAACATACTGTTTGTGTGCAGGACCAAAAAGCTCCACTTTTGTTTCATCTGTCCATAAAACATTGTCCCAGAAGGCTTGAGGTTTGTCCAGGTTCTCTTTCGCGAAGATCAATCGTTCCTTTTTATGCCTTTTCTTTAGCAATGGGGTCTTCCTTGGCCTCCGCCCATAAAGCCCCACTTTGTTTAGTGTGCGGCGTATGGTACTTGTTGAAACAGTTACACCAGTTGCTCCAGGTTGGTCTTCAGGTCTTTAGATGTTTGACGGGGTGTTTTTTCCACCATTCGTACCAACCTTCGAAGACTTCTGTCATCAATTTTTCTCTTCCCCCCACGTCCAGGGAGGTTCTTGACAGTTCCATGCCTGGAAAACTTCTTAATAACATTACGCACCATTGAAACAGGGATGCCAAGGTCTTTGGAGATGGCCTTATACCCTTTGGAGGTCTTGTGCTTGCAAATAATAGCATTTCTGGTGTCGTCAGACAGCTCCTTTGTCATTACCATTGTCACACATAAAGAGGGAATAACAGGTGGCTTTTTATAAAACCAAAATGTTCATTTATTGGCTAATTTGGGTCACATGGGTGGAGGCAATTCATCACAGGTGATCCTCATTTGAGATCTGCAACAGGTGAGCCAAATTGGGTTTCCATACTGATTTGCAGCAAAGGGTGCCAATACCACTGACAAGGCAAGCATTATGGTTTTCTCTGTTTTCCTCATAATGTTTATCTTTTTAAATGTTATTTATCATTTACAGTTTTTTGTCAAACACAAGCTATCTGTAGTAATATGTTGGTTAATTTGATACATTTCCTTCAGTAGATATTCCACAATATGTACATAAACTTCATGGGTGCCAATAATGGTGAGCAGGACTGTAACTGAAGTAAGCCTGTAATTCAGTAGTAAATGATGCTGCTGAGCACTTACGGGGGAGGTGTCAAAGGTTATATTCATACCTCTTTTTGCTTATTATAGATAACCGATTACCACTTTTCCCCTGATGAAGAGGAACAACGCATGACCTTGAAACGCGTTAGTGGGGCACTCTGTTAAACTTACACAGGAGTGTGTTGCAATAAGTGTTTTTTGTTTGGATAATTGTACATATGACCTAACCAATGCACCATTGTACTATTTGTTCTTTGGGTCTACGTACCCTTTTAACTTTTTGCTAATAAAATGTGAGACTTTTTATGTAATCTAATTGTTGTTTTGTGGAATCAATGCCCTAAAAAGTCCCAATTAGATAGAGGGTTTTTTCGGTTACTAAAAGGTTATGCGATGTCCCCTACCTGTGAGCCTTACCAATGCCTATGTTCACATACGGTTTCCCATTTTATGAATATTTACAGTCAATACAGTAGGCCGAGAACTGTGGCATGGCTTAGCAACAGAAGTTCTTGCCATACTGTGTAAAATATTATTTAGAGCAAGTACATAAGTTGTGCAAGGGCTGCCCTCATTGGTGTAAGTGTAAGGTATATGGGATCACATCTTAAAAAGTAAGTATATAAAGCAGAAATGTAGAGTTGTCCGTTGTTTAACACAGGGTCCAACAGGTGAGACCATGAAAATTTACAGGGTACCAGCATAAATAGTAATAGGTTAAAGTGGAATTCTAGCCTAAACCGAAATAGCTTTAAAAATGTCCCTCCCTAACACCTATGCTGACTAAAAAGTGTAAAAGATCTGTATACTGATTTTCAGTCCGCTCTGGTACTCAAGTGATCTGGCTCCCCTGCGTCAGCTGCAGGAGAGAGGGAGTGCCAACAACGGATGGAGCCTATGGGTGATGTCACTAAACCAGGCTTTACCAGCCATCGTCGAGCACTCCCTCCTCTCCCCTGCAGCCAGCACCGACTGACAGAGGAGATCACATGACCGGAGCAGGCTGAAGATAGATAAGTATATGCATTTATCTTTTATGTTTATTTTATTTTACACACATACACAGGTTCTTCCGTATAGGTGTTAGGAGTGGGGAGGGGAAACTTAAGGCTAGTTAGGTTTAAAGGATAAGTTCACCTTTTGCCAAAAAATAATTGTAGTGCTACCCCTGTAGGAGCCACTAAAGTATATTTGGTTCGGTACTTTGCCTCAACCTCAAGCACAGTCCCAACCCCTCTGGCACACCTAATAGGCAGTATTAGGGCAAACACAGCAGTAGAAAACACAAACTGTAGTAGATAATAAGGTATGTTTTTATACTAAGAGACACATTACCGTTAATTGTACTTATACTGCTAAGGATGTTTGATAGTAGCAGAAACCAAAATGCAGAGAAGCACCATGCAGTCAACCAAAACCCTGGTTCACACAATTGATATTTATGTGATCAGATAGTAGAGAGGCAGGGGACTGACTATGTCAGACCTCTCCTCCATGTACCTCAGCCCACAGCAAGGCAAATGGCAAACATTCAGCAAGAACAGTTAGGCCTCATGCACACAGGACATTTTAAAATTCATCAGCGCTAAACGTGCATTTTGCCATTAACATGTTGCCGCGTTTTTGCTCTAAAAACCACCTATAATGTATAAGCGCCTAAAAGCGGCTAACGCGTTTAGCCGTGTTTTTGCTGTTTTTACTGTTCCTGGAAGCACAGGCTGTATTTTTTTTCTACTGCCTCTAAACGCTTAGGTCTCCAAACGCCTCTGACAGTTTATGTGTGCATGGACACATAGGCTAACATGGTGGGGCTTTTAGAGAAAGTTAAAAAAAAAATGTCAAACACTCCTAACAAAAGCTGTTAAAACCGTCCTGTGTGCATGAGGCCTTATGTTCGTGGCTTACCTGGTTCTATTAACTAAAGTCCCAGCTACCTGAAAGAACACCCTCTGCCGCTCAGGCTTGGTAGAGAGGGGATATATGAATGGAGCATCCACAGCTGCTATTTTGAGTGTGACAGGGGATGAAGCCAGGGTTGCCAACCGCCAGTAAATTAACTGACAGTTTGTAAAAATCTGTGATTTTTACAACGGTCTATGAATATCAGGGTCTGATAATTTGTCATGCTGTGCTGATTTTTTAAGTGTAAACTAAGCAAATTACTTGATATGGGTATTGTCAGTGTTTCCATGTTGTGTTTGAATATCAATTGCCTTTGTTTTTAATAGGAGTTCTGTTATTTTTCAGGTTGCCAGTGAAAAATGTGCTCCACCAGTAAAATTTCCATGTTTTGCCAGTAAAAAAAACGGTGCGGGAGGTTGGCAACACTGGATGGAGCCCATCCTGGCTCCTGCAAAAGGTGCAAAGAAGCAAGGGGTATCCCCTGGAAGTCACACATCCAAAATATCCTAGAGCATTGAATAAAAGCATTTCACTCTGCCCCCCGGAGCTTAGACATGGGGATAGGGAATTCATGCGTATGGGGAGTATTTAAGCATCATTCGTAGTCACTCGTTAAGTGTGGAGAGATAGCAGGTGTGTATGATTCCTATGGTTGATATTAGTGTGAAGGAATAGGTCTGTCAGTGCAATTAGACCTGGAATGCTACCCTCCATGCAGTGCATATTATTGTGGTGCTAATAGAATGTGTGAGCGCTGATATTCCCATAAGTTAAAAAAAAACAAAACAAAGGCAACAGTAGTTACTTGTAAACGATCAAAGAGGAACAAAGAAAAAAAAAAGGGGGGGTTTAAGATGAGGTGGTATTTGGTGCCGACCAGATTGGCTGCTTTTGTCCCTGGAGCCTCTTCGAGGTGTTTCTGTGGATGTGGACAAGAGGGATCGGTCCACCATATATGGTGGCAATGCCCTAAAGTGCGCAGATTTTGGATAAGGGTCTACAACTTCATTCATACCCTTACCAAAAATCAACTTGCCCAAGTCCCCAGAGCATGCACTGCTGGGGCGTAGGATCGAACAGGCCTTTCAAAAACACAGAGACGCCTCCTAACGTTCATATTTGACTCTGCCAAAATTTCGATAGCCAGGAACTGGAAGTCGGCTACCATACTATTTGATCAATAAAAACTGAAACTCTCATGGCTCATGTTAAATGAGCGATTGACGGCAATTTTACAGGAGAAAGTGAAAGCATTTGAAAAAGGTGTGGAACCCATGGATCCGCTATTTGACTACCGATCCACGAACCATTCCTGATTAAATTCTTTACTGATCGCCTGGGCCTGAAGCGTGGAGCCCTTTTGTCTTCCTCCCCCAGCCTCTTTTGTTTCTTCTTCTTTTCCTTACTTCTCCCGTTATTCGCTTTCTATTATTCAAATTAGAGTTTAAAATGATGTTGACATCAGAGAACATTGTTGTCGAGTTTCTGGATATATAAAGATCTTCGATAAATTAGTTTAGTTCAACAATCAGCATTTTAATTCTGCATTAAAAAAAAAAGTCTGTTACAGCATTCCTACGATGGATAATGAGCGACAATCTCTGAGGCTTCAGAAACTGGTGGTAATAGGCTATGTGTAAGGATACCATAAAAAGTAATATTAAGTCCTTGAAGCTCACACGAATATATGGCAAAATTTCGTTTTTTTGAATTTTTTTTTCCCCTTTCATGCATTAGAATGCTGCTATCTATGCAAGACATTTGTGCTCGGAATTTGACAATGACGATTCTTTGTAAAGGTTTGCGATAAATCTTTCAAATAAATATATTGAAACAAAAAAGGGGTTAACGATAACTCCATGGTATGACATAAAAAGTGTATCATTGACATGGACATGTGAGGAGATTCGGGTGTGGCAAATTTAGGTCAGGGACCAGAAGCAATTTACAGCATTAACAAAATATGTGTCTGGTGATTAAAGTCTTACTAAACCCAGAACTCTGCAGTCACGATATCTGGTCTCCCACAGTACACAGAACATGGAAATGCAATTCTTTTTGTAAATATAAACAGCTAAATAAGAGAAGAAAAGGGACACAGCGCTGGCAGCCCCCTTATTGTGATCTAGTATGTGTTCCTAAATTCAACATAAATAAAGTGCAACAAACAAAATTAATATACTGAATACACCAACGTGATAAGTGCAAAATTGAATACTGGATTATATATTCACACAAGAGAAAAGGTTTTCAGCTCAAAAAATAGAACAAGTTCCTATAACCAGTTCATTAAAGTGCTGAAGTGCTCATCTAAAAAAGTTCACTTGTGCTTAAAGGTAATTCCATAAATCATTAGTGTCATAATAAAATAGTTCATAAAAATCCAAATAAAAGTGCTTGGTGCTTTATTCGTAGATAAACAAGTGCTTTCGTGATGAAAACCACTCCAAAGGATGTCCTTGATGACGCCCTGTGGGTGGGGTGAAATGCGTTGACGTAATTCCGGTCCATGTTCAGCGTGTGACGTCATTTCCGGTGCCCGTGGAACGCACGGCGGCGATATAGGAGGAAGTACGGCGCTGCTTTGATCTCTGACACATCGCTTGTTTTATCTGGATCTCCTGTAAGTTCTACTTATTGTTGCGCAAATAAAAGCTTGTCATACAATATTACACTATGTCTGCCCTATTTTAACTCAGAGGGAATTGGCTCTATTGCCCCCGAAGGGAACCCCGCTCTTAAAAAGGCACCATCACCCTGCTAACATCTAAAAACACCAGAAAAAGCTTATCGGACCCCAGACTGAAAATCTGTGGGTCGCCTGTTTGTGGTGAGTAGGAGAGGAGAGGGGGAGAGTGACACAGAGCACGTTTGGAGTGGTTTTCATCACAAAAGCACTTGTTTATCTACGAATAAAGCACCAAGCACTTTTTTTGGATTTTTATGAACTATTTTATTATGACACTAATGATTTATGGAATTACCTTTAAGCACAAGTGAACTTTTTAGATGAGCACTTCAGCACTTTAATGAACTGGTTATAGGAACTCGTTTATTCAATTTTTTGAGCTGAAAACATTTTCTCTTGTGTGAATATATAATCCAGTATTCAATTTTGCTTATCACGTTGGTGTATTCAATATATTTATTTTGTTTGTTGCACTTTATGTTGAATTTAGGAACACATACTAGATCACAAGGCTCCATGCACACTGGACGCTATAGGGCTCTTTCAGCGTCGGGCAGGAGACGATGCTCACAAAACATTCTATTTGCAGTGTTTTGTAAGCAGCGTTTAGCGGCGTTTTTCGGCTTTTTGTTTACTTCACTGGCTTCCAATGACTGCAAAAAACGCCAGACGCCGATATACCGATTTAGCGGCGTCTGGCGTTTTTTGTGGTCAGGAGAACGACTTTTGAATGCCAATCCAGGGCGTTCAGATAACAGCCCAAAAACGCCACTGCTGATAAAAGACAATAAACGACCATGTGTGCATGGACACATAGGATAAAATAAAGTGGCGCTTTTGGGCTGTTAAAAAAAAAACGCCAAAACGACCAAAAACGGTCGTTTTTGAGATACAGTGTGCATGGAGCCTAAGGGGGCTGCCAGTGCTGTATCCTTTCTTCTCTTGTACAGCAGTTGGGAGATTCTCCCTTTACACATAGCAGCTGCAGCAAGTTTAACCTCATTGTAGTGTGCATTACGTAACACATCTGCGTGGGTTGGTCAATCTAATATTTATATACAGACCATTACATCAATAAACAGCTAAATACCTTTTCTCATCAGAGAGATATAGCAGTCTTGTAACTTCTATCAGTGTCTGGTTGAGCACTGGTTAAAGCATATAGGAGTAGTTTTCACTCTCCTCTGATTGTCCTATGAGGCTGCTGGTCCCCTGACATTGTGTCTGGACAGTGCCGATTGGCCGATCACATACACCCTCTCAAAAAGAAAAAACAACGCCAAAACCTATTGCAATACACACCAAACTGAGCATATGCCGTTGCCCCCAAGGTTCTTTACCATCAGATGGATTGGGGACTCTGGAAGAAGGAGGATCAGAGAAGACCGGATCAAACAGCCTTTTTACACAATGCATAGTATGAACCCCTTAGTTTCCACAGCGAGTACAACAAGCATGCTTTACTGCATACTGTATGCAAACTGATTTTACTGTTGAGTTTTTTTTTTCTTATGGTCACCAGATAATAATGTGAACAATACTTCTCCTGTCCCTGCGTGGCCATCTATGTAGGCAGCCATGGTTGTCAACGGGTCACACTTCAAAACATGTCTGCCTTTGTTCATCTCCATTAGGCTGCATTCACATCTTGGAATCGAACAGATTTGCCACAATTCTTCTGCCTGCAATTTCAAAACGCCCACGTGTGAATGACAAATCACAGCACACATTTGAGATGCCGTTCATTTGAATGACACCTAAAAACACTGTGCGGTTCTGCCGCGATTGTCGCACTGCAATCGTGGCAAACTGCATCGCATGAAGCATATCACCCAAAAGAAGCTCCTGGACTTTTTATTGGTGGCAAGCGTCATGTAATGCTTTTTGCTGTGATTGCAGCACAACAATCGTGACAGAAACTCACTGCGATTTTAGGTGCCACGAATGGAATTTCAAATGTGCGTTCTGCGATTTTTCATTCAGACCTGGGCGTTTAGAAATTGCAGGCAGAATAGTGGCAAATCTGCCTGCGATTCAAAACGCTGAGGTGTGAATGCAGCCTTAAGCTGGATATACACATGCAGTTCAACACGCTGGTTGAACGAAAGAAAAAAAGAAACTGACAGACCACCCCCCCCATGAACACAAGCTATGTGCGATGCAGAATCTCCCCTGCCATGCTTCTGTATTTTGACAGAATACACAGATCAGCGCTGCAGCCATTGGCTGGTTTTCCAGCAAAACTGGTCGACAGATCGCAGTACACACAGACCTTCACTCAGCAGGAGCCGGGCAATTTTCGGGCCCTGTATACCCTGCTTTACATGGCAAGTTGGTCGGCTAAGTAGTTTACAGGGTAGAATAAGGTTCTTTGTGTATGAGCAGGACAAGGACACCCCATTTCTGCCAAGATAAACAGGTATTTTCTGTACTTGCTGAAATGTTCTTAGTCTAAAAAAAGAAACAAATGCAGCCACTACGTTAGAAGACTGGTAAGTCGCAAGATATTAAATTTGTGTTCTTGGGTTCAGATATGTGGTAGATCTTTATAATTGATGGAGTTTCTACATTTTTTTGCCCTCATCAGCATACTGTCTGATGAAAATGAAAGGAATTCTTGAAATAAGTATCGACCAAATGACATGAATCAGACAGGGTCATATTACGAGCAGCGGGAACAAAAAAAAAAGAAGATCTAAGCATGAAGCCTTTCAGGTAAATTGTAGCTTTTTTTTAAGTATGTCATGAAATTCCACACCCAGTGTCCTGCACAGCGGGCACAGCACTATGTACACAGCTGTGTATTACACCCTCAGGCTGCTAAATTCTTGCCACTAGCTGCTGCCTGGCTGTATGACTTACTGGCTCGGGCAGTTTCCACGATGACAATGCAACACCCACAAGCACACTCATGCACAATTGATGAGGAAAGCTTATGTTTAGAAAGTCTCCCATGTCTGACGCCAGGGGATGGAAGATAGCAGACATCCAGGTAACAGAGAAAGGAAGGTGCCGTCACTATAGATTTCAGTTCCTATTCAATGTTTATCCAATTGTTCCAGGTAAGGACAATGGCGGCACAAAATAAACCTGCTAATAGCTGTGGGTGTCATAACTTATTCAAAGCTCATACAGAAAACAAATATAATCCATTAAATACAAACCATAGTGTGTTTAGTTGACATCTGGCATGATCAGCATTATTTACCTGAAAGCAATTTTAAAATGTGATTTTTAAAAGTAGAACTATTGGCAAAACCTTTTTTTTTTTTCATTTTGCATAGAGTAAAGGAGGGTTATAACCCGTCAGATATTTTTTCGCCATCTGTGTCCCATTGCAGAGATTTTCTTTCACTTCCAGTCCAATAGCCAAATAGGAAGTGAGAGGAAATCGCTGCAAATTAGGAGAATTTCCTGGGGACCAGAACTAGTGTCCCCATTAGAAGATTTCCCCTCTATTACTGTTCTGGGGACAACTCAAAATTTGGGATTTTCCTTTACTTTCAATGATAATAAATAGGACAAATAGAGGGGGTGAATCTACCTAATGGGGGGCACAGAGAACAATAAAAACAGACAGGTGAAGTTTAGCTTTTAGTTGTACAGGGTGGGCCATTTATATGGATACACCTTAATAAAATGGGAATGGTTGGTGATATTAACTTCCTGTTTGTGACACATTAGTATATGTGAGGGGGGCAACTTTTCAAGATGGGTGGTGACCATTTTGAAGTCGGCCATTTTGAATCCAACTTTTTTTGTTTTTTCAATAGGATGAGGGTCATGTGACACCAAACTTATTGGGAATTTCACAAAAAAACAATGGTGTGCTTGGTTTTAAGTAACTTAAGTTATTTACAAGTTTCTGACCACTTATAAAATGTGTTCAATGTGCTGCCCATTGTGTTGGATTGTCAATGCAACCCTCTTCTCCCACTCTTCACACACTGATAGCAACACAGCAGGAGAAATGCTAGCACAGGCTTCCAGTACCCGTCGTTTCAGGTGCTGAACATCTCGTATCTTCACAGCATAGACAATTGCCTTCAGATGACCCCAAAGATAAAAGTCTAAGGGGGTCAGATCGGGAGACCTTGGAGGCCATTCAACTGGCCCACGACGACAAATCCACTTTCCAGGAAACTGTTCATCTAGGAATGCTCGGACCTGACACCCATAATGTGGTGGTGCACCCCCACATTATGGGTGTCAGGTCCGAGCATTCCTAGATGAACAGTTTCCTGGAAAGTGGACGGCACCAGGAGAGGAAGTGGACCTGGCCCACCTCCCCCACAAAAATGACATGAGAATTGTGGCATGTTGGGAAGGTCACTTTCCCTTAAAGCGGAAGTTTCACTTTTGGGTTTAAGCGAGTGAATGCTGGGGTGTCACCAGAACTTGTGCCACCATTGGAAGATTTCACCTCTATTACTGTTCTGGTGCTCTGTCAGAATCGGCAACCTGTCAGATTAGGTAATGGAAATGACGTACCATCACCTGCGCTCCACCACTACTAATCTGACAGAGTACTGTACTCAGAAGGTGGCGGCAGTGGACATCTTATTGTACCTAGCTAGGTCTTCAATTCAATTCTAGCAAAAATTGAGCGTATATAAATATAGTGTATTGGCAACTGTGATGGTGATTTGACGTAAAATTTTTAAAGAAGCTGATACCAGCAGTAGGAAGGTGGCGGAGGCCATGTTGGTACACCCTGCACTGCTCATCGGTAAAACCTTTAGTCTCTCAAAATTAGACATGCAAACAGCATCGCAGATGTCAACATACTATATATATACGCTCACTTAATTGCTAAAATGACTTAAAATAAAGACGTAGCTGGGTGTAGCAAGGTGTCCGCTGTCTTCTTCTGACTGCAGGTGTTCCATGAGATTAGGCAACCTGGTAGCGGGTGTGTGAATGCGCAAGTGACAGAACGTCAGTTGTGTTATCTAATCTGACGGGTTGCCAATTCTGATGGGACACCAGCACAACCCAAAATTTAGGATTTTTTTTTCTTACTTTCACTTTCGATGAAAATGGTAAACAGGACAAATAGAGAGAGGATAAATCTCCCGAACTGGGGCACATACAGCAACCAAAACATGACGGGGGGGTTTGATCCCTATCCACCCTATCCAAAACTTAATGTGGAACTTCACTCACTCAATCAACATTGACTATTTTGAATTCTTATGCTGCAAGCATTAGTAAGTAGATAGGAAAATATATCTTCTCTCCTATTTACAGGTTTTAAACTGTTTGTACATTTCTTTACTTACTTCCTAGTTTCCTTGCCTAGGCAAATGATGCCATACATTCCAGGAGTCTTCAAGAGGGGAGGAGAGATTTACCCAGCTAAGCACACTTTCCTACCCACATGCCTGAGCTAAAAGACAGATGGATTCCAGGAAGTAAATGCTACATGAATCACCTGCCCTTACTCAAGATGGCTACGGCCAGAAATGCTAGGAGGGTGTTTTTCAAACGGATTTCTCAACAAAATAAAGCATGGAGACGTAGATGGATGTGGGAAGTTTGCTTTCAATATCAAAAATGAATTAAACTGTGTTTTTGGTTTGGGGTGCTCAGATACAGTGTAATCTCGATTTAAAAAAAAAAAAAAAAAAAAATTTACACCTTTAAGCCCCATACACACAGGCATATTAAAAAAATAAGCTGTAACGTCGGGACCGTCAAGGAAAGAAAAAAAATAATAAAAATTGGCGTCAAAAACGTGATTTCGTCTGAGTTTTGCATCGGGCGTTAATGCGCGTTAGTGAGCATCAGCGCTATGTCGCATTTTGTTTAAAAAAACATTCCTGCCTCTATTTTTTAACCTGAAGTGGTAAACGCCGGTTAACACGCGTTAGTGAGCGTTTTGCCAGCTCAGCGTCAAAAACATTCTAACGCTGCAGCTTCAGAACACGCTGGCCGTGGGTTCTATATTTACTCTCCTTAAACTCACTCATAGTTCATCTTTACCAGAATATATACCCCCTTTCGTTTTTTTCATTGTAACACAGTATACTCTACCCGGATTATAAACTGAAACTGAGACAATTTTTGATCCTTAATACTTTTAGATCTGGGACGGATGGATCTCATCCCTTTCAGGCTCACGTGGTGACTGGTGGCAGATCCCCCCGGCCACCAAATCAAATAACCTGGCCCAATAGTTGACCAAACGTTAAACTAACCTAGAAACGACGGCGCAGGGTGTTACATTTGAGACAGACAGGTAGGTCATACCATGACCATAAGAGTCTGCCCTACATTTCTGTCCTCCTATGTTTCTGCTATTTCTTACTGCAATATGTCTGTGGGGTTATGCCTATGTTGAGAACAAAAAGTATCTCTCCCTTTAGACTTACAGGGATTAACCCAATCGACCCAACAGTATATGACACATTCTTGGTGTTCAAATATTGGACGCAAAGTGTTAGTGAGTTAATCTCCACTTCCATAACTCTCATCATGTATTCTGATTGTATATATGATTTTCCACTATATATGCATGTGATCTATTTCTAATTTTAAAATGCCAAGATATACGAAAGGAAAAAAAACTATGATATGGGTCTTTCCCTTCCCCCTCCCCTCCCCTTTTTTCCCCCGCCCTCCCCCTTTCCCCCCCCCTTTTCCCCCCTCATTCCCCATCCCCATTTCCCTTCCCTTCCTCCCCCTCTCCCCTCACTGACTCATATAACAGTATGCCTGATAGTTGTGATACTCCCGTTCTGTTTTTCTATTTTTTGCTATCAGAAACGGATCAAAGACAATACATCCAATCGCTCCACAACACAAAAAAGAGCGACTCCGTTGAACACCTTCCCTGAAGAAGGGTCTGATAGGGACCCGAAACGTTAACGTTGGACACTGGGATACCATATACCATCTTCCCTGTTTGGACAACGGAATGCTCCTATTACCATCCAAGCTATGTACATGTACTCATGACCAACCATGTGATGTATTTACTTGACTACTTGATCCGCTAATTTTATGTCATATAGGGCTTACTTAATAGAAGTTAATCCCTTTTTTTAAAATAAAATTATATTTTTCTGACTAAATCTGATCTAAGTGTAGTGGTTTGCTGCCTAATTAAAGTCCCACTAAGGGGGTTCATCTTCTTTCTAACTGAATATACAGGGATGAGGCAGCTACCACCATTATTTCACTGACCTATGGAACATTGATTCTATTTTCAAATCACAAACACAGACGCTATCTACAGCTCAAAAACGTCAGTGTTTTTATGAGGCCATTGAATAAGATGGAGAGCTACAAAAATGCTCAAAAATGCAGCTGTAAAAAAAGTCTGTGTATGGGGCCTTAGTTATACTTTACCTGTTCTCTGAGAGCGCTCCCTGCCAATGGTCACACATCACATGTAAAATCAAGAGATGGACTCCTTTCATATCTATGAAAACCTTTACAGCTTTATGTACTTAATGTGTTGTATGGACACATACAAAGTACATATATTTTTTCTATATATTTTCACCTCTAGTTCAGTGGTGGTCCTCAATGTCTGTTATAGGGGGCCCCTGACATCTCCACACAGTGAATATAATGTTCTCTCCTAAAAAATGAACCAAAGAGTGGGCACCAGGGGGGCTACAGAGATCAATAACTGGACTCATCTGATAACATCTATGTTATCATCAATTGCAAATAACTTCTGAGCCATGTTCATTGCAGGGGCCACAAAGGCCCACACAGTAAGTGCCAAAGGGCCACAAGGGGCTCGCAGGCCGCAGGTTGGGCACAAGGACTCTAGTCAGTCTGTATATAAAAAAAAAAGGGAAGTATTTCATTAATATGAAAAATTTAATCACAAAGCATTGTTCTCAGTCAGCACGGTCAAATGTGAGAAGAGAAAAAAAATGTGGGAGCTGTATTACAGAACTCCTCCCATGATTAGCATGACCTAGAACAGAGATATGCAATTAGCGGACCTCCAGATGTTTCAAAACTACAAGTCCCATCATGCCTCTGCCTCTGGGTGTCATGCTTGTGGCTGTCAGTCTTGCTATGCCTCATGGGACTTGTAGTTCTGCAACATCTGGAGGTCCGCTAATTGCATATCCCTGACCTAGAAGAACACCAGTCCACAGATGTATGATCAGATACCCTTCCTGGTCCCTACAATGTACAATCAACGTGTACTCAAAGATCTATATTTAAAGATTCATGCTTCTCGACCCCTTCCCACACAGACTCTCGATTTCTGGGCATTACTCATTCAGCTTTTAGTTTCCCTGTTCTGCCCCTTCTGTCTTTTCAAGCAGGCGCAGCATCATTTTTGCTAGGACACAGGCAGCCAGGTTGCACAGTATCCTTGTTATTACGGTGCAGGTGACTGGTCCCACTGCACCATGGAAAACACATGGCACAGCCCGACCACCTGCATCCTAGCAACCAATAAAGCTGGAACACCAAGCGAAGGGTCCAGCTGAGCCCGTCACTGCTTGAGGAGACAGAGGCGGTAGAACAGGGGAACTGACACCCCCACTTCCTCTCAATAGCTAGTGATGGAGCTTGTCTCAGGGATGTGCCCGAGACAAGCAGCAGCAATCCCAGCTAATTAAATACTCATCCCCTTGATAGATGCGTGGTCAGACATCAGTGGGGGGGGCACACATTCAGCCACATAGCTCGGGAGCAAAAACCTGCGCACGCACTTTGTTGCCCGAGTAATGCTGCCTTCCAATGAGATCAAAGCAAAAATGCAGATCTTATTCTGGGTTTCTGGTTTGGGTTTGCAGATGAATTTCAGTCCTCCGAGTTTCAAAAACTGTGCTAAAACTGTTAATAGAAGATTTGTGAGTGCAATTATCTTTTAAAGTAAACACATTCATTGAACATCAACACGAGCTTACCGTGCAATGCCATGTAAATATTGAAAGAACACATTTTGTTGGAAACCTATTCCTGCCTCGAGTAAGCATACCAGATAAATGCCAGAAACTAGGCAACTGAGACACAAAAGAAAAATAAAAAAAGCCTACATGGCACTGTACTTGGAGCCCCAAATTTTATTAGTGGAATGTTCCGTGGCTCATTGTGGGCAAGCACATAAAGATAGCCATAGAGGGATCAAAATGTGGCCGGTTCAGCAGGGACTGTTTGATAAGAACAGTTCTAAAAATGTATATTTTAATTTCTGTGCTTGAAGAACACAATGAGGATAAAATGTAAAAAATTGGCTCATTGGAAATGCTTATTCATAAAGCCAGAAGAGAAGATGGATATTTCAAGTCAATCTTCAAAATACACTTCCCAAACAACGAGGAGCAGCATCCACCTTCTTCAGTTTCGCCCCTTTAGACCTCCGAGCTTGCATATGCCTATTTGAGTGCTGTTGGCGATACAAGCACATTTTCTAGCGGCTTAAAAGAAAATGACATCCCAGAACCAACAATCCATACAAGAACGACCAGCAATTGTGTACAAAGAAACCTACTTAGCATTACTTCTGTGCACAGCCTATAGATCTATACTGAAGGTAAAAGACAGCAGGAAACAAAATGTTCTCTTCTACAGGGTTACTGGACCGGAAGATGTCAAATGAAAAGTTTATCAGTCATAAATCTACAACACCTATTAGCAGTTTATGAAAACTATGTAATTTATGGAAACGTAGGTGGTTTTGGAGGACATGCATTCAATTTACATGTACATTTTGTGAGATTTGAGGTCTGTGTCCCCATTGGTCTGTTAGGACACAAAAGGAAAGGGAATTCTCTCAGGGTACTTTTAAGTTGTTTTCCCTAAAATAAAAAAATAAAAAAAAAAGGAAGAAGGTTTTAGGCTTCAGTTCTACACCACTCCCTGGGGCCCTGCGGCTGCCTCATGACATGACCATCTCACAGCCAACAAACATGACACATATTTCCTCTCCATACACATCTAATCCTTAAGGTCACTTTTTTTTTTTCAAAGACAAATGCACTTTTTTGCAGGCAAAAAAAAAAAATAATGTGCATTTTTTTTTTTTTTTTTTTGAGCCTGTAAAGCATTGCACCAGTGATCAGCTGCTTGCCCGTGCATTCCATATGGGTAAGCAGATACAATCTGACAAGAAGCATGAATTAACTACAACGTTGTTCCACATCGCTGTGGTAGTTCATTGAAAATGACAAGCCAACAGCTGCAAAGGCTGTTGGACCTTGTAGTTTTCCATGCCCAGAGCCCTCAGTCAATCAGTGATGCGGCCAGGCGGGTGGCGCTCTGCTTGGCCATGTTTTTTTTTAAATTGTGACAGCTAGCGGGGAAAGAGAAGAACCCTGCTAGCTCTCACGGCAGAGATCAGGGAGGTGCGGGGGCCGGTCCGTTTCGTAACGGGTTACACCCTGAATATGGGTGTAACATGTTATGAAAGGCGACCGTCTCCTTTAATCCTATAAGACATCTGTCACAATGTACCCAGGATCTGTGTCACACACACACACACACACACACACACACACACACACACACACACACACATACATACATATATATATATATATATATATATATATATATATGTATATATATATATATATATATATATATATATATATATATATATATATA
>BLSH010395942.1:491199-519410 GCA_018402905.1 Glandirana rugosa
AAAAAAAAAAAAAAAAAAAAAAAAAAAAAAAAAAAAAAAAAAAAACCACACACACCACAGGCAGCCTGCCAAGTTTATCACAACATCGCTCAGCTGGAGATAAAGAAAAACATTTAATTTTTAGATCAAAGGGATGAACTTCGGTCTGTAAATGGAGGTCAGTTTAACCACTTAAAGACTAAACCTTTTTCTGACACTTGTTACAAGTTAAAATCAGTATTTTTTGCAGGAAAATTACTTAGAATCCCCACACACACAATAAATATATATTTATATTATTATATATTTATAGCAGAGACCCTAGAGAACAAAATGGCGGTAGTTGCAATATTTTACGTCACACTGTATTTGCCCAACGGTCTTTCAAACGCAATTTGTTTGGAAAAAAATAGTTGATTAATGAATTAAAAAGAACTCTAAAGTTAGCCCACTTTTTTGTATAATGTGAAAGATGTTAAGTCGCAAGAATCGTGAGCTTTATTCTAAACAAAAAAAAAAAAATTTGATTCTCATTTTATCCAGAGTCATGCAGCTCTAAGTTACAGCAACATTTTTTCCTCTTTTAGGATAAAGGTTTTACATAAGACTAACCATTGTAAGCACAGACTTAAGCTGGCCATACATTATACAATCTTCCTTTAGACTTACCAAAAACATAATATCCCTAGATTGTAAGCTCTAACAAGCAAGGTCCTCTGATTCCTTCTATATTGAATTGTATTGTAACTGTACTGTCTGCCCTCATGTTGTAAAGTGCTGCGCAAACTGTTGGCACTATATAAATCCTGTATAATAATAATAATAAATGTCAAACCTAAACAATTTGTATGCAGTCAGGCAGGCCCCTACAGTACATATTGAAGGTAAATCTAAAGGAAATTGAATTGCATAATGTATGGCCCCACCTTATTGGCAGGATCACCAGGTGAAAAAAAGAAAGCAAGCCTAAAAAAAAAAAAAAAAAAAAACTAAGGCCCCTTCTACACAGGGCAGGCTTCATTGGAGCGTGTCTTCTCATCGGGGAATCTGTCGCTGAGTGAGCAGGCGGATGACAGGTCCAGGTCAGCTCCATTTATTCAGAGTGGACACAGACACTGCCCCACTGTTCTCTATGGGGCAATCAGATGGAAACTGAACGCCTGTCCATTTACATCCGACTGCCATCCTATCCGATAGACGATGGGGAACGGATCCCCCATCCATCTGTTTATAACGGATGGGATCGGATGTCGCCAGGTGTCAACAGACCTGATGTCTATCAGAACAAGTATGCAGATCAGGAGCTCCAATTTCATTTTCTGTATGGTTTGCTCTAGTACAAAGATTTAGAAAGTATTCAAGCCAAGTCGCAATAGCCAAGCAACTGGCATTTTAAAAAAATTCCTATGGTAGGCTAGTATTTCCATTATGACAGGTTTATGTTAAACTGGCCACACTGGTAGATTCTAATTTGTCAGATCAACAAATGTTGTTACAACTCTGTGGAAAACACTGACCACTGATGGGAGTGGAGGTTTGGGAAACACGGCACTATCGGATGACCACAAGCAAATCTCAGATCTGTCACTGCCCTTGTGAAAATGGAATGCTAAATGGGCATTTATAATAAGCTACTTATTACGTAATACTTTTCATGCATTTACAATCACAATTCCCTAGCACCACATACTAATCTGGTGGGAATAATATTTATATCACACATGGGCTAAGATGCCTGGTTCTTACCTTTGGACACCCTTGGATATTCCAGCCTTCTTGCTGACCAGTCTATCACTGCAGCAGTCCACCATCCTCTTGAGCGTATAGAGACATTCCCGGAATGTAGAGAAGAACGGATAGTGACTGATGATGCAAAGAGATGTCAGGGTGCTGTTCCGAGAACGCTGGACCACTTTGGACAGCCGTTTTGGGTGAGGGGAGCGATTGATGTCGGATGCAGACTCTGCCTGTAAAGGGTGACCTCCATCAGAGCCCTCAGACCCATTGTCCGAGGCTGGCTTGGGCTGCTTGCGGCTTTTGTCTTTTGGAATGCGTTTCTGAAAGGACCGGTAAAAGTTGACACATATACCGTAGCGGATAATTCCACTGTCTTTATCAGTAAGCGTGAAGACGAAGGAAGTGTCATCTCGTAAGCTCATGCGCTTCTGTCTCACACTGAGACAGCCTTCCGGCTGGCAGAAGAATACCACATCAGGAGGTAAAGGAAACTCATGGTAGTCCTCTAAGGGGTACCTGCGGAGTAACTCCGGAGTCTGAGCAATGCTGTCACTGCTTGGTTGCCTGATGTGAGGAAACAGACTTGGTTCACAAAAACAGAACTGTTAGCATGTAAAATACAGAGCAAAAAAGGTGGGGTAAGGGAGAAATGAGAGGACAGAGGATAAACTTGGCAAAAAAAAAAATGGAATTCATAGAGTGGAAATGTAGTGTGACAAATGGCAGGCATGATTGTGACATATAGTGTGACAAATTCATGTAGTGTGACAAATGGCAGGCAGATTCACACATGGGTCAGTAAGGTGTACACAAATCTCTTGCAACTCTGACTTAAAGTGTTTGTTACCCCAACATTTCATATTCCTGGTATGTGCCTGCTGTACCATGTACTTATATGAGAAGGTCTTCTGTTCTCTTTGTATTGCTTCCTTTGTATGAAATCCCTGGTGTTCCTGCCAGTCCCCTTGCTTTCCTATTAGAAACTGACCACACACTGTGGTCTGTTCTCTTGCTGTGCTGGGAACTCAGCCTGCTCTCCTCCAATGATAAGACTTGTCCTGACACACACCCTGCACAGCCATTCACTGGGAAACTCAGTGTGTTGCTGCTTCTCCTCCTACAGCTCTTATGCAGCTGAGAACAGAGGGAATGTGAACACTTCTAAAAAAGGCAAAAAACATTTATATATTTTTTTATATCTATACACAAATGTTTTGCCTTTCATTTCTATTTTAAACTGAATGGGATGTTTTAAAAGGCCATTGTTCACAAATCACTTTAATGTTTAACTATAGGCAAAACTTATTTTTTCATTTTGGATAGAGTAAGGGAGGGTTATAACCCGTCAGATTTCTTTTCACCATCTGTGTCTCATTGCAGAGATTTCCCTTCACTTCCTGTTCCATAGCCAAACAGGAAGTGAGGAAATCCCTGCAAATTAGGGGAATTCCTTGGGGATCCCCCAGGTCACCAGAACTAGTGTCCCCTTTAGAAGATTTTCCCTCTATTACTTTTCTGGGGACAACCCAAACTTTGGAATGCTGTTTTACTTTCAATGAAAATAGTAAACAGTACAAAAAGAGGGTGAATGTCCTGAACGGGGACAGAGACAGCAATAAAAATGGACCAGAGTTCTATTGCTGTTAGTACTGTTACTTTAAGCTTCTGTCCTGTGAAGTAGCAGCGTTTTACAGAGAAGTTATTCGGAGAAGTTGAAAGAATATGCCTAGCTTCACACATACGCTGTGTGTGCAATCCACTGTGGGTATCAATATAAAAAGGTAATGGCACCCCAAATGCATCGCAAGGCAGTACAGTTTTCCTGCACCAGATGGCATGGTACATGACGACCATGCAATCCGGTTGCGGTGCAGCTCCAAAGAAGGTTCCTGTACTTCTATGGTGCGATTTGAGCCTATTCAAATGAATGGGCTCAAATCGCACTGCACTGAATCTCATGTGAATTGCAGTTCATGTGTGATTCACATGCGAGTTCTAGTGTGAACCTTGGCTAAAATAAATAAATACTGTAGATCAAATATCAGTTTCAGAGGAACCTAAAGAAAACATTTTGTTGCAGAGTTGTCTCAAAGATGCGACAATTGACAACGTATTCCAACACAGAGGCGGCCTTATTTACCACCACATTCTTTATCACCGATGTGGAAGTATTTCTTTATGACTATGTCACAATATTATTAATGCCATATAGTAAACATGTCACAAATAAAAACTGCTCGTTTTTTTTCACATATCTCACAAAGCATTGGATCAGTACAGCAGTCAGGCAATTTGGATTTTCAAAAGGTCAGCAGTGGTAGTCTCCATATTCTCCCAGTACAAATAAAAAGGTACACCTGAGAGAAATAAGCAACCACTGAACTCTTTTTTTTTTTTTTTGGAGAATGTTCGTCCCCTGGCTGTCATTCTGATCTATTGGCTTCAGTGCTATATTTCTAGTCTCTAACCTGAAACACATGAAGTGATAAGGAATTATGCTTTTCCAACACTTGTTTCATTGTTATTTTTTGGGATTCAACAGTAGGGCGGGCCATACATTATGCAATTTTCTTTCCTTCAACCACAATTTCAACCACAGGTTAAAAGGGAAGAAAGTTTCTCAATGTCTCCATCAACAGTCAATGTTGATGGAGGAATTCCTCTCACAGCGCTATTGTGTTCTGCTGGCGGGTAGCCTTTCCCACCAGCAGAGTACAATGATCACTGCCGGCCAGCATTGATCAGGGAAAAAAAAAAAAATCTAACAGGTTGATTGTACTGAAGTTAATCAATGGACTAACTTTAGTACAACCAGCATGCCCATAGACCTGGGTGCTCAACCTGTGGCCCTCCAGCTGTTGCATTACTAGAAGTCCCATGAGGCATTGCAAGGCTGGCAGGTACAAGCATGATTCCCAAAGGCAGAGGCATGATGGGACTTGTACTTTTGCAACAGCTGGAGGGCCACAAGTTGAGCACCCATGTCATAGACTGATCGAAATTCAGCCAGTTCCTGCTAAACTGACTTTTTGAAGCCAGACATACGCTGGCAATTAAAGTCCAATTTATTGCTCAGTTTAAAATCAGCAACAAACATTACCGGCATCAAAACCAAAAAGTTTACAAAGTCTGTTTGTTTACTTTAGTAAGCAGTCACGGCCCGAGTATAAAAGCCTGTCCCCGACAGCATTTTGCAGAGTAGGATGTGGAAGCAGCAGTTGCTCTGCAGAGGTCCAACACACCCCCTGCTGAGTCAGACCTATAGCTTTGGGACCAGCAACACTCCTGCACCTTGAAGATTGGAGAACTGTCTCTGACTCAGCAGTGCGTGTATCGGACCTCTAAAGAGCAACAGCTGCTGCCACACGGAGCAATGGTCCCCCTCTTTTTTGATACTTTTTGTTCTGATGCATCTTAAAATGTATTTAAAATAGAGCTATAGGCAAAGTGTTTTTTCTTATTTTTGATAGAGCAAGGGAGGGTTACATTCTGGCAGATTTTTTGTCCCCATCTGTGTGCCATTGCGGAGATTTCCCTTCACTTCCTGTGCCATAGCTAAAACAAGAAGTGAGAGGAAATCCCTGAAAATTAAGGGAATCCCTTTTGGGACCCCCAGGTCACCAGACTAGTGTCCCCATTGGAAGATTTCTCTTCTATTACATTTCTGGGGACAAACCAAAATTTGGAACATTCTCTCACTTTCAGGCTCGGTTCACACTGCTCCGATCTTCGAGAGCGCATATGATTCGCACCCCACTGCAGTGTGAGTCACATGCAAGCTCTGTGTGATGCCATTGTATGGCTGAATTCGCATCGCAATTGGATCAAACTTGCACAGGGACCCTTTTTTTATCGCAGGGTCAGAATCGGATCATAACCATGCAATACGATTCCTGCGCGAGTTTGCAGTTCGCACTGCAATATGCGAACTGAAAAGGAGGTGTCGTTAATGTATTGATACCTCCCTTCAGTTCGCATAGGGCAGTGTGGGCAGTTTGCCGCTGGGAGGCAAACGGTGCGGGAAACCGCAGTGGATTTTCAGGGTTCCTGCATGGCTGCAGTGTCGACCGAGCCTTAATGATAATGGTAAACAGGACAAATAGAGAGGGAGAATCGGGACACAGCAATAATAACCAACAGGGGTTCTGCACTCTATCCAAAACAAACGTTTTGCCTTTAGTTTATACTTTTACTGATTTAAACTGAAAGATTCATTGGCTTTTACATTTTTATTTATTTCAGGTCCTTAAGGAGCTTACAATCTAAGGTCCCTAACTCACATTCATACATATACTAGGGCCAATTTAGACAGGATCTAATTTTACCTACCAGCATGTCTTTGGAGTACGGGAGGAAACCGGAGTACCTGGAGGAAACCCACGCAGGCACAGGGAGAACATGCAAACTCCAGGCAGGTAGTGTCGTGGTTGGGATTCGAACCAATGACCCTTTTTACTTTCAGGTGAAGGTAAAATCCACTACACCACTGTGTCACTTTTTTTTTTTCAAAAGGAGGCCAGATATGGCATCCCCAACTCTTTCAGGACAGGAAGTTACCCTCAATTCACTGAGCAATGTAATAGTGATACAGTAATCAGATCACAATTTAAGGGCTTTTACAGGGGGTACGTTCTAGGAATTATTTTATATGGAGGAGAATGGTGACTTGCAACAAATAAAGGTTCTCCATTGTGCACCATTAGCAATTATGACTCAAGTATGAAGGTGCCAGCGAACAAATGGAATATTGATTCTCGTTGTAATGTCCTCTATACTTCTTTATATTCTGTAATTACGAATAAAAAGGTTCTATGGCTAAGCAGTGAATTATTGCCGAGAATGTATGTGTGCTTTGGGTATATAAACTAAACTGCCCTAGTATTGCCTGCTGTAGTACTCAGAGTGATAAAACTATTAGATAAAAAAAAAATAAATCATGGCTTACCTTGCTCCTACGATCACCAGGTAATCCAGCAACCTGGGACATGGCTTTTTTATCTTCAGCCCCATGGTCCCTCCTTCCTACTGAATCATCTCACAGAACTGCTTAGATCACTGGACCATCGCTGACCAAGAGAGACACCAGCAGGAACCTTAAAACACAAAGAACACAACAAAATATATAAATACATTAAACACACATCAGAGCACATACAGAGCACAGTCCTGTCTGGCAGGGCAGGAGACCCAATTTTTTTCTGCTCAAGTTAAGACAACTACAGGTCTTGCTTCGCCCCCAACCTTTGACCGAACCGTAAAAAGCAGAAAACCTATCTCTCACTTTGTTCTCTCCTCCCATTAGCATGCTCTTTATTAGCACATCAGCACTCTAGTACAACCGACTGTCTCCTTGTGCTGCTTTTCCTTCTCTTAGTCTTAGCTCTGTTGGACAGGACTGCAAGAGGCTGATACTAAATCAAAGTTCAGGTACTTCTAATGTTTGCATCAAAAAAAAAAAAAAAAAAAATTAAGCAGATATATTAATGGCTACAGAGTTGCATTAGTGTCTCATATCTGCCTGGAATATTTTCACCTGGTAATCCTGTGAATAAACACACCTCCTGTCCCTGGGTGGCTTTTGCTCACTCCCCCACTTTAACTATGGAGGGAGCAATGGTTGACACACAGGCTGGACTTCAAATATTTGAATGTTTTCTTTACATGAGATGATGGGATTAGTGGTTTACAAAATAAAAACATTATTTGTGCTTTCAGTTCAGTTCACATGAAGTGATAAGGACATGGATTTTCTGGCCAGATCATGAAGGTAAATAATCTGTGTGCTGCTTCCCCCACAATACCAACCTGCAACCCATCTACATCCAGTGATGTGCACAAGAGCAGCTGCTATTCAGTCTCTCTGACTCCCCATTGGCTCATAGGAAACAGTGGGAGCCATTGGCTCCTGCAGTTGTCAATCACAGCCAGTGATGAGGGAGCAGGGGACGGAGCCGTCTTGAGTCTCACTCCTCATTGGCTGAGACAGCAGCGTGAACCATTGGCTTCTACTGCTGTCAATCATAGCCAGTGAGCCAATGAGGAGAGAGCGGGATGGGGACAGCTGCGGCTATGTGCGTTTTATGGGACGCAAAGACCAGGGCTCAGGAGCGAGCACGCACCAGTGCGCCAACAGCAAGCGGCTTGTTATTGGGGGCACTGGTCAAGTGGGAGTAACCAGGAGCACCGGGGGACCGGGAGAAGGACCAGGGCACAGAGCAGGTACATATGACAGTTTTTATTTTAAAAAGCCGAAGCTTTAATACTACTTAAAGAAAAAAATAAAAAGTAGGTAAGCACACTTGATTGGCCCTGAGCACTGCCCTTCCCTCCCCCAGTTTGAGTGATGCATTAGAAAACTAAGAAGTTAAATAATTAGACACGTTGCTCACATTAATATTGGATTTAATACATACATAAAAAAACTGTCATCACTTTTTTTATGGTCTTCCTAGAGCTCAGCTTTAATTGTTGATATTATCTGCAAACAGATTTTGCAATATACATTTGTATGACCATGTTCTAAATATACACCTAATATTGTGGTTGTACTTTTGCTCCCATAGGTTCCCCATATATAATTGAGCCCCCACCCCCCACAAACTGGGCTAGCAGAATAATTAATTGTCAGCATGAGTCATGACTGCTCTCCGGTGAGACGATGGAAGCGAGTTATAATGAGACTTCCAGCATCCCATATATCAAAGCCCAAACCAGCACAGCACACCACAATGCCAGCTTCAGAATACAGAATCAATGGCACCAAAAAAAGTTCCATCTAGGCCACAAGGAAACCAAGACTAATGGAGTAATAGGATCATGCAGCTTCCACAAAGGGCTCCGTGCTCTTGTCATATCAAGCCTGTGGTTTTCTTGAGAGAGCGATAGGTGTCCTGGGAGCTGCACTCAAGTCATTCCCCATAAGTAAGCTCAGGGCGTGGTCGGGGGGGGGGGGGGTTGGGGAGAGGGGGGTGTCCAGGCTGAGACTGCCATTCACCATCGCATAGCAGGCTTTGACTTGATGTGCGGCTCCCGGGACACCTATCACTCTCAATCTCTACCATTGCTTAGAGCAGTGGTTCTCAACTCTGGTCCTCAGGACCCACCAACAGGCCAGATTTTAAGTATTCCCTTGGGGAGATGCAGACTAAAATACTGCAATCACTGAGCATCAAATGATATCACCTGTGATGTATTTCAGTTATCCTGCACACCTGGCCTGTTAGTGGGTCCCGAGGACATGAGTGGAGAATCACTGGCTTAGAGCACAGACAAGCCCCCTTCCCGGCCAGCACTCTCAGCCGTGGGTACAGGACTTCATTCCCATACAGCCTGAGCAGGGGACACACACACACACACCTTGGCTCGCTGTGTTTTCTTACCGATTGGTGCTGCAGATGAAAAAAAAAAAAAAAAAAAAAAATCGCCCTTTACTACCCCCTGCAGCAGTGGTGGCTGGTGCTCAATATTTGGGGGGTGGGTTCACAAACAATGCAACCCAATGCGGGAGACGGACAGCAGCGATCAGTGGCCTTACCTTTAATAGGCCGATGCTGCTCCTCGCTCCAGCTTGCCGAGGGAAGAGCCGGGGTCGTTGCGTCTCCTATGACTCCCTGGCCAATCGGGTCTCAGGACACACTTCCTGATTGGCCAGGAGGAGAAGCTAGCAAATATTTAATTTGCCAATGTCACACAACTGGGTGGGCTCAGAGCACAGTGCACCAAACTCAAAAAGTTTTTTGTTTTTTTTTTTTAAAACCAAAAATGAAAAGGTCAGCTAGCTAAAATTGTGATGGAATTTTCTTAGACTGGATCTTAGAAAGATGAATGTTAGATCATTTTGGGCCAAAATTCAGGGCACTCTAAAGACAAAACCCAGCACTAGCCATTATCTCTTTCTAAAACGCCCAGCACAGGCACTTCTTATACACGGCTCGATTTTCCCTCATACAAAACCCTGGGACCCCAAGGGAGATAAAAAAAAATAAAAATCGATTAATTCCCCCATCCGCACTATATTAGAATGGAAGGAGGAATCTCCACTACGGGCTATAGGGGCAGTGACTATATCTGATTGGTCAATTTTCCAACCACCTTTGGCCCCGGTTCACATTAGCGCAATGCGGGAACTGCGAATCCACTGCAGATTCCTGCATCGCACCCGACTCACACGGCAGTTCACACTGCCATATGTGCACCGAAGGGAGGGGTCAATACATTAACAATACCCCCTTTTCAGCTCGTATATCGCAGTGTGATCTGACAGTTTGGACATGAATCGGATCGCATGGGTGTGGACAACCATGCGATCCGATCCTGGTGCGGACCAAAAAAAAGGTCCTGTGCGAGTCTGGTCTGAATGCGATGCAATATCAGCCATACAATCTGTATGACTGAAATCGAATCGCACGGACATAGCATGTGATTTGCACTGCAGTGCAGTGCGAATCACATCCGATCTCGCAGATCGCACTTGTGTGAACCGGGGCTTACTCTCAAAAAGAATGTAAACCATTTTTAAAACCTTATGAGGCTAGCCTTAGTGAAGAGATATACAGTATCTCACAAAAGTGAGTACACCCCTCACATTTTTGTAAATATTTTATTCTATCTTTTCATGTGACAACACTGAAGAAATGACACTTAGCTACAATGTAAAGTAGTGAGTGTACAGCTTGTATAACAGTGTAAATTTGCTGTCCCCTCAAAATAACTCAACACACAGCCATCAATGTCTAAACCACTGGCAACAAAAGTGAGTACACCCCTAAGTGAAAAAGTCCAAATTGGGCCCAAAGTGTCAATATTTTGTGTGGCCACCATTATTTTCCAGCACTGCCTTAACCCTCTTGGGCATGGCGTTTACCAGAGCTTCACAGGTTGCCACTGGAGTTCTCTTCCACTCCTCCATGACCACATGACTGAGCTTGGTGGATGTTAGAGACCTTGCACTCCTCCACCTTCCGTTTGAGGATGCCGAAGGAAGGGGATCATTCTCTGCTTCAGTATGTCACACTACATGTTGGCATTCATGGTTCCCTCAATGAACTGTAGCTCCCCAGTGTCGGCAGCACTCATGCAACCCCGACCAAGACACTCCCACCACCATGCTTGACTGTAGGCAAGACACACTTGTCTTTGTACTCCTCACCTGGTTGCTGCCACACACGCTTGACACCATCTGAGCCAAATAAAGTTTATCTTGGTCTCATCAGACCACAGGACATGGTTCCAGTAATCCATGTCCTTAGTCTGCTTGTCTTCAGCAAACTGTTTGCAGGCTTTCCTGTGTATCATCTTTAGAAGAGGCTTCCTTCTGGGACGACAGCCATGCGGACCAATTTGATGCAATGTGTGGCGTATGGTCTGAGCACTGACAGGCTGACCCCCCACCCCTTCAACCTCTGCAGCAATGCTGGCAGCACTCATACATCTATTTCCCAAAGAAAAACCTCTGGATATGACGCTGAGCACGTGCACTCAACTTCTTTGGTCGACCATGGCGAGGCCTGTTCGGAGTGGAACCTGCCCTGTTAAACCGCTGTATGGTCTTGGCCACCGTGCTGCAGCTCAGTTTCAGGGTCTTGGCAATCTTCTTATAGCCTAGGCCATCTTTATGTGTAACAATTCTTTTTTTCAGATCATCAGAGAGTTCTTTGCCATGAGGTGCCATGTTGAACTTTCAGTGACCAGTATGAGAGAGTGAGAGCAATGACACCAAATTTGACACACCTGCTCCCCATTCACACCTGAGACCTTTTAAACACTAAAGACTCACATGACATCTGGGAGGGAAAATGGCTAATTGGGCCCAATTTGGACATTTTCACTTAGGGGTGTACTCACTTTTGTTGCCAGCGGTTTAGACAATAATGGCTGTGTGTTGAGTTATTTTGAGGGGACAGCAAATATACACTGTTATACAAGCTGTACACTCACTACTTTACATTGTAGCAAAGTGTCATTTAAGTGTCACATTAGAAACTGTACATTTACTTGTTTTATACCTTTTTTTTATTTTTTCAAACATCCCCCGTTACCTCCTAGTTTCTGGCCAAAATTATGTCATATCCCCAGAAATCTCCATGGGCATTTTTTTGCTTTCATCTGGGAGGAGGGGGCTTTCAGCTAAGCACACCCTCCTGCCTGAATGCCTGAGCTAAAGGCACATGGGTTCCAGAAAGTGAATACTACATGAATCAATATGGTTGCAACCAGAAATAGTAGGAAGAGTTTAAAGTGATTTCTCAACAAAATAAAGACATGGATGGATGGGCTTGCTTTGAATATTAGAAATTAATCAAATCGTGAACTGCTTTAAAATGCACATTTTATGCCTGAAGATTAGTAAATCCCCTGAAATTCTATATTTTCTGAAACCAGAGACCCTGGAGAAGAGAACAGCGGCAGTTGTAATTTTAGGCTTAACGTGATATTAATGCACAGGTTTACCAAATGCAATTTTCCATTGAAAATTCATTAACACAAAAGATTACAAAATATTTGGGTAAAATAGAATATAAAAGACGAGGTTGTGATGAGCAAATAAATACCAAACATGTCAAGCCTTTAAACTGTGTGCACCTGTCAAACGCAACAAACTTCAGTAATCAAAAATTCTCTATAGACGCAGCTTTAAAAGCCTTTAGGAGGTCAGCAGTTTAGTGAACAGTGAATTATATCAAGGCCCTAGAATTATTGCTTTCACTCCAACGTACACAACTAAACCTCACAATTGATGTTTGCATACACAGGCTTGCCCTATGCTATACTTTTTATATGGGGCGTGTGCAGAGGTACGTTCAAAAATATAAATACATGAAAATGATTATTTGTATTCACTTTACATATTTTTTTAACTTTATTGGTATCAAAGGGGTCTAAAAAAAAAAAAAAAAAGCGCATGGGCAGGTGAAAGGTACTCTTTATCGAGGCATCGGGGGTCTATTAGACCCCAAGTGTTTTCCCTGTCCTCCAATGTAGCTATTTAAAACACAGATTGTGTTGGATTAGCTGCATCCTCAGCTACACTAGCCGAGGAATGATTGTTGTGATCCCAGAAGGGACATAATACATGTTGCTTCCAGGTCAGTCGCAGGAGGGATCGGAGAACAGATGTCCCTTGAGTTCTTGCTTTCACCAGGGAATTTGTTCCCCACAGTCCCCAGGTTGCTTGGAGGAATGAGAGAGCCCTGGAACCACTGCAGGGGTCAGCGTGGGGGTGGATGAGGGTGTCCTTTTGAGAGTCCTGTAAAAGTGATCAGAGGTTCTAGAGCAGCCCGATCACTTTTAACAGAAAGCCCTTTACCAGTTCTTAAATTTGAATAAAGCCACTGTAGATAGCTGTGCAAGGAGTCAGACATGTGCAATTCAACAAGCAGCAGAGTGAGACCCCGTGTACTCTAATGTAGGAGACCTACTCAGACTGCCCCTGCTCTTTGCAATGCAAGTCTGTGGGGGGCACTAATGATATGGGGTGTGGCTAAGCTATGCCAACACAAGGCACTGAAGTAGGATATCAGAGAAAAAGGCATTTCTTGTTACAGAATGCAAAGCATTGTGGGAATGGGCAAGGGAATATCTTGATTACCCGGCCCCCTCTCCCTGTGCTCAATACAAGTTGTTTTGAGAATGAAAGAGGAGAGAAGGGGACAAGGTAAATTACACAATTTCTTCACTACAAGATCCGGAGCTCTCAATCCCAGCGCCAGAAGAAGAGTACTAATATCCAGCATCAGCAGCAATCAAGACCTAGAACTACCATCATTGGAGGTAGCTCATTTTACAAAAAAAAAAAAATATGATGCTTTACTTTACTAGGAATTGCTGCTTTAAAGTGGTTGTAAAGGCTAAAAGTTTTTTTTCTAAAAAAAAAAAAAAAACACACAACACCTTACATGCAGCTCCACCCAAACCCCCCCTTCCCCAACCAATTACTAACCCGGGCCCAATCTCAGTCCAGTGCTGTGCCCAGGACCATCGGCGCTGCTCTCCCCCCTCACTGGACTGGCTGAGAGCAGTGGGAGCCATTCACCCCTTCTGTTGTAAATCAATTCCAGTGACGAGGGGGAGTCGGGGGCGGGGGGGGCATGACTGAGCTGCAATGTGTGTGTCAATAGATGCACACAGTACAGCTTGGGATCAAGCCTGCAGGCGTGTCCCTATAGCAAGCAAATTGCTATGGGGGCACTCAGCAGGGGCAGGAGCACTTGAGGAGGACCCTAAAGAGAAGGATCATGGCTGCTCTGTCTAAAAACCATTGCATACAGCAGAGAAGTATAACCATAAAAATTTGAGGGTACAGGACTACAAGGCAATAAAAAGGCGTGAGACTTCCATTGGGCTTTAAGTGCTGTGCTGTCTGACAGAGGAGTCACAGTTAACATACACTTATACACACACACTGCCATTTGCCTGTTCGGCTACGTTCAGGTGTAAGCATAGGTAATGAATCCCTTTTCAGTTCATAACGACTACTTTTTATTTTCCTCCTAAAGTGGTAGTAAACTCCGCTTTTGAACTTTTACCTACAGGTAAGCCTAAGGCTTAGGAGATGTTCACATTGGATGCAACCAGTGACAACTCTGGCATATGCGTTTTGAAGGAACAGCATGCCCATGCCATCCCTGTGCCGTAAACGGTGACCCCCATACTCATGCGTGGAAGTTACGTCATTGTTGTTCACTCATTCGCAGGACCAGAGCATGCAAACCCGGAAGGAAGTCTGGGAGAAGATGTAAGCCCTGTCAGAGGTGACAAGCACCACTGGAGGGCTTTGCTCTAAGGTAAGTATGCAATGCACACTAGCACATTATGCCATTGCTTTGCAAGGATTTTTTTTCTTTTGTTTTTTTTAACCACTCCAGGTCCGCGCTATAGCCGAAGTACGGTTCCAGCGCGGACCTGAAATGCCCGGAGGACGTCCATGGACGTCCTCCACTGCGCACGCTCCAGGCGCGCCCCCTGGCGGCGGCGAGCGTGCCCGTGGGTCGGGCGGACTCGATGTCCGCCCGAGACCAGCCGATCACCTTTAGGAGCATCAGAACGGGGAACCGCCGTTGTAAACACGGCGGTTCCCCGTTCTGTGACAGGGGACATAACAGATCTACTGATTCCTGTCACTGGGATCAGTTAGATCTGTTATGTCCCGGCCAGCCCCGCCCCCCCCACAGTTAGAACACACCCAGGGAACATATTTAACCCCTTCACTGCCCCCTGCTGGTTAACCCCTTCACTGCCAATGACATTTACACAGTAATCAGTGGACATTTAAATTTCTGATCGCTGTATAAATGTCATTGGTCCCAAAAATGTGTAAAAAATGTCCGACATGTCCGCCCCAATATCGCAGTCCCGATAAAAATCGCAGATCGCCGCCATTACTAGTAAAAAAAAAAAAAAAATAATAAAAACGCCATAAATCAATTCCCAGTTTGTAGACGCGATAACTTTTGCGCAAACCAATCAATATACGCCGATTGCGATTTTTTTTTTTTACCAAAAATATGTAGAAGAATATATAATCGGCCAAAACCGATGAATAATTTTTTTAATGGATTTGTACTTTAGCAAAAAGTAAAAAATATTGTTCTTTTTTGCAAAATTGTCGCTCATTTTTTGTTTATAGCGGCGATCAGAAATGACGCAGAGGGGATCAAATACCACCAAAAGAAAGCTCTATTTGTGGGAAAAAAAGGACGCAAATTTTATTTGGGTACAACGTCGCACGACCGCGCAATTGTCATTCAAAATGCGACAGCGCTGAAAGCCAAAAATTGGTCTGGGCAGGAGGGGGGTTTAAGTGCCCGGTAAGGAAGGGGTTAATTATTAAGAGCCGTGGTTTACTACTGCTTTACTAAGTCGTCATCATACCCAACAAAGCTTCACTATATGGGAAGCCTGAATGATAAGTGATATAACAAGACAATGAACAAGTCTTGTTATATCATGCCTAACTGTGAGCACATTATATCATATCTTGACCTCGCAACATTTGGAAATCCTGTCTAACAGAACTCCCTACCAAAAAGACATCTCTGAATGGATGAAGCATTCCCCAATTATCCATCCTTTCCCTCAAAGCAAATAAATGACATAAAACCTGTACATATTCTCTCTTTCCTTCCTTTCACAGAAGCTTTCCAAATCCCTGATAGAACGAGGTCACCTCTGCTCACAGCAGCTTTGGAAAATCACCACGACCGCAGCAGTCACCTCTATCTATATACATTTTTTAAGAATCTTCTTAAAATGAAATACAACAGAAAGGAAATACAGTTTGTACAAATTGTGGTGTCCCCCAACATTAGTGGTCAGTGTAGAAATGTCCTCTTGCACTGGTGTCAGTGTAGGTTGGAGGAGATCAATTCACCATTGCTCAAGGAACCCCAAGCAACTTCAGGAGGAACCCCATTTTCCAAGGAACCCAGGTTGGGAAAAGCCGCTATAGTCTATGCGCCTGCAGTTCTTTTTCCACAGCTACCTCTTCCAACCAGTGCAGGCAAACTGGCCAAGTATAACCTTCCTCTGCCCCAGCTGCCTCCATTGCTCCCCAATCCCTTCCACACTCAGCCCAGCCTGCTGTCCAGCTCGTTGCCTACAAATCTGCTTGCTATAGCCATCCTATCTTTCCTGCAAAAGCAGGGCTGTTTTCTACATTATAAACACAACACAGTATAATCCATCCTTGTATTACCATCCTTTGATCAATTCTCTCCCAGCCTCCCTCTCTCAACCTATTAATCATCCTTCCCTGCTGCTCTTCTGGAACATCTTACCCGGCTTCTCTTTCGCCTCCAATGCTGTCCTATTCCCTGCGCGGTGGGGTTCATCCCTCCTGGAATACAGTCATCACTGCCTGTGTCTCACGGTGAATATACACTCATCTCTCACAGCGCACCAATTCATCCTCACCTCCAGCACAGCCAACAATTCTGTCCTCTAGCAAGACCGGCCCTCCCTGCTTCCCTCCCCGCACACACATACACTGTTATTAGCTTTTCTGCTCTAACAGCTATTCTCTGACACACTGATTGCTTCCTGCCAAGGATTCTGGACTTCCTCACATCGATGGGCTGATTTATGACAACTGGAGGTAAATGTTGGTCATAGGAAACAATTAGACTGCTGCCTGTACCAAGCATGGGTTCAGCAATGAATATTTGTTATCTTCAAGTTCTGAGGCCTTGTGGACAGCCAAGTTTAGATGCAGAAGATAGCCAGAGTTAGAGTGGCTTCATAGCTGCAGTCTGGCCTGCCTCCCATCGCAGTGGTCTGCCAAGGCAGCAAATGTTAAAGGGAACCAGTCACGAGAAAGTAATGAAGGCAGCCGATGCTAATCTCTTCTTTTGAAGATGCCAATTCCCTGTCTTCAAAGGGAAACTAAGCCCAAGACCAAAAACCAATAGCATTGGGCTACTAAGTTTAAAAATAGTAAATACTATATACTTTCCTATCTATTTACTTACGCTAGCAACAGAAGGATTAAAAATAGTCAATGTTGATTAAAAGACTTAAAGCGGTAGTAAACCCGCCTGATAAAAAAAAAAAAAAAATCCTGCAAGACAATAGCACAATATGTTAATATGCATCGCATGTTAACATAATATGAAATACTTACCTTAGAACGAGGCCCCCGATGCCCGAGTCGGTCAGCGCTAAGGACGCTGACATGAGGGTCCTCTTCTTTCTTCCGGGTACGCACCTCCGGCGCTGTGAGTGGCCGGAGCCGCGGGAGCTCTTCATTTGCCGGATCATGAGAGGGCATGTGCCGCTAATGTCAGCGGCTGCATGCAGGGCGAATATCTCCTAAACCATGTAGGTTTAGGAGATATTTATTTTACCTACACGTAAGCCTTATTACAGGCTTACCTGTAGGTAAAAACCGTAGTGAGGGGTTTACTACCGCTTTTTCTGCTTTTAGGAAACTTATCCATTTTGAATGGACTGATAACATACAACAGGGGTCTCTAAACTTCCTAAACAAGGGCCAGTTTACTGTCCTTACAGGAGTTGCAAACCCAAGGTTTATGCATGAAGGTGAAAAACCTTCTGTGCTGCAGCTGCCCCCCTTTTTCTTACCTGAGCCCGATTGTTCCAGTGGCTAGCAAAAGCCCAGCAGCTTCAGCCGAAATCCAGTGACATGGGAGCAGGGGGCAGGGCAGAGTCCTGTGGTCTGTCAATGGAGGCAGTAGCAGGACTCGGAAGCGTGCCCACATGGGTGCCCCCATGGAAAGCATCTCTCCGTGGGGGGCACCCAATGAAGAGGAGGAGCCAGGAGCACCGCCGGGACACCCCAGAAAAGGAGGATCAGGTCTGCTCTGTGCAAAACCCTTGCAAAAAAAAAAAAAAAAAAATCCCACAACAAACCTTTACAATCACTTTAAGACTTTAGGGGTGTCGGACGGAGTCTAGAAATTGTCCTGGCAACAGTGCAGGTAAATCATGCCCCAACTTTGATACTAGGGGGAGGAATAGTACCCCATTTTTGGTGTCAGTGGTAGGAATTCTGCCCCATTGCTAGTGTCAGTGGGAGGAATAATGTCTTGTATTATTGTATTAAGGGCTGGTTAAAGGCAAGCAAATGGCTGCATCTGGCCCCCCGGGCCGCAGTTTGGAGACCACTGCAATACAACACACGACTGGACAAATGCCTTTTTTTCCTGCACTAATGGTTCACATATCTATGCCTTATAGTGGTGCTGAGACACATGTACATTGGGGTGTGCTGGCAAGGTCCACTGGTGTGGACCACTGGCTTCTACTCTGATAATCCCCACTGTACTACTGACTCTAATCCAATGGCTTCCTTAAAAAACAAAACACAACAAAAACATGCATATCTTGTGTATACACAGATCCTCCTACCTGACTGTACAAATAGCCTTCTCCGCTATGCCTGTGAACACAGCCAACTCCTAATTCCCGTCAAGCCGAGCTGGCTGATGGCAAATCTCACTCAAGGGACGACAATCCTCCCAGTATAAAAACAGAAAGCCATCTGCCTCCTCCTCTCCTCACACACCCCTCCATTTACAAACAGACACAAATGCTATGTTTATTCACCAGCGTTGTGTGACACACTGCTCCCGTGGGTGGTGGGGAGATGTGACTGATTAGGTGGGCAGAAGAGGGTCTGTTCACTAACAATTTCTATTCTGTAATGACAAATACATTTCTGCCTTATGTATACAGAACCAGTCCAACCGGAACGGATAGGTCAGTTTTGAGGCAGATTTGGCCATCAGATACCCTGACATACAGTTAGGTCCATATATATCTGGACACAGGCACAGTTTTCATACTTTTGGCTCTGTATGCCACCAGAATAAAATTAAAAGGAAACAAACAATCCACATGAATTTGAAGTGCAGACTGTCAGCTTTAATTCAAGGGGGTTGAACATAAACAAATTTTAAGAACTGCAACCATTTTTATACAGAGCCCCCCCCCCCCCCCCATTTTTAGGGGCTCAAATGTATTTGGACAAATGAATATAAATCATAAAAAAAAGGTTCATTTTTAATATTTTTTTTGAGAATCCTTTACTGGCAATGACTGCTTGACATCTGGAACCCATGGACATTACCAAAGACTGGGTTTCCGCCTTTCTGATGCTTTGCCAGTCTCTAACTGCAGCTGTCTTCAGTTGTACTTTGTGGGTCTTTCTGCCTTAAGTTTTGCCTTTAGCAAGTGAAATGCATGCTCAATTGGGTTGAGATCAGGCGATTGACTCGGACATTGCAGAATATCCCACTTCTTTTCCTTCAAAAGCTCCTGGGTTGTTTTTGCAGTGTGTTTTGGGTCATTGTCCAATAAACTTTGCTGCATTTGCCTGAATCTGGGCTGACAGTCTCTAAACACTGCAGAATTCATCCGGCTGCTTCTGACACATCAATAAAAACCGATGACCCAGTGCCACTGGAAGCCATGCATGCCCATGCCATCACACTGCAAGCTCCACCATGTTTTACAGATGACGTTGTGTGCTTTGGATCAGGAGCTGTTCCAAACCTCCTCCACACTTTTTTCTTCTTGTCATTCTGGTACAGATTAATCTTCGTTTCATCTATCCAAAGAATGCTTTTCCAAAACTGGTCTGGCTTTTTTAAATGTTTTTGGCAAAGTCTAATCTGGCTTTTCTATTCTTCAGGCTTATGAATAGTTTGCATGTTGTGGTGAACCCTCTGTATTTGCTCTTGTGAGGTCTTCTCTTGATTGTAGACTTTGACAATGATACGCCCACCCCTGGAGAGTGTCCTTCACTTGTCTGGATGATGTGAATGGGTTTTTCTTTACCATATAGAGAGGGTCCTGAGATCATCCACCACTGTTGTCTTCCGTGGATGTTCAGGCCTTTTTATATTGCTGAGCTCACCAGTGCGTTCTTTCCACAGAATGTACCAAACTGTTGGTTTGGCCACTCCTAATGTTGCAGCTATCTCTCTGATGGATTTGTTTAGTTTTTGAAGACTTACAATGGCCTGTTTCACTTGCATGGACAGGTCCTTTGAACGCATGATGTAGGTTCACAGCAATAGATTCAAAATACAAATACCACACTTAGAATCAACTCCAGACCTTTTACCTGCTTAATTGATGAAGAAATAACAAAGTAGTAGCCCACACCTGGCCATGAAAACAGCTTTTGATTCAACTGTCCAATTACTTTTGAGCTGTGCTTCCTAAAGCCTTCCTCCAATTTGGATGTACACACCCTCAAATTAAATCCGAGTGTGTACGTTCGGCCCATATCCATTATAGATCTATAGCTTGAATATGGTTTTGGTAAATACATGAAAAACATTTAACATTGTGCCTGTGTCCAAATATATATATATATATATATATATGGGCCTAACTGTATATAATAAATGGGCATATAACCAGGTTCTCAGCTCCATCCACCTTCCCCAGATCGCAATTTCACATTATGTTCAACATGTGGACACTGGAGGCCCTAAAAGAAGCCAGCAGCTGATCAAAACCACCGGCAATAACACATAAAATGTATTCAAATCCAAGAGCACACTTACAATATTGTAAGAATAAAGGGCTGCACTAATTAAACTGATGAGACCGGTCTCTAAATTCCACCCAAGGTGGAGGCAAAAGTTTATATAAAAAACCAATATAATGAAGAGTCCTCCGATGTATAAGTAAAAAGCATCCAGTCCCAGGTGATTTTTTTCCTCTGAGAACTGTAAACAATCTTCATCGACTAGAACACATCTTGTAACAAAAAGGCATCACCTGAAGTGTGTGAACCACCACCAACATATGAATGACTTACCAAACAGAAAAATAAATGTCGCCTGTGGCTTTTCCCCAGCCAAGGGTGCAGGAAGGATCCCTACAAGACCTCTGCAAAAGGATATTCCAAAACACCAAAGTGAGGGTGCGGTAACATAAATGCAACGATGGTGTTCATCAGATCCGATCCGCCAGACGGATATAAAATAGGGTTTCCATCCGTCTGTTTTTGGCAGATCGGAGCGGATTGGGTGTCAGCGGACATATCACCGCTGACATCCGTCGCTCCATAGAGAGCAATGGAGCGTCCGTTCAGGTCCACCTGAAAGACCCGAATGATCCGCCCCGTGAAAGGGGCCTAAAGTGTTACAGGCACTCACCACTCATAGATTTACTTAATACGGCAAAAGCCTGAATTTCACTCCACTGGAAACAAACCGCTCCTCCAGTCAGTCAACTTCTGGCTAAACAAAATGAAAACTATGGAGGATTTCATAGAACTATAAAGAAAAACAATTCTGTAAAACCTGGTCTTACTGGAGAGATTTTACTCTCTCACCAGAATATCACACATTACTAGTCACCCCCCAAAAATCTACCAACACCATACTCTGAGAAACCACCAGGAGTCTCTACATGGATCTCTGCCCTTCTATAAATCTCTTGCATATCACATAGTGACAATCTTGATGGAAGAAACTTTACCCCGGGGTAGCACTGAAACACCTACCCTTCCTCCCACCCCTCCCCACCTTCAGATCCCCTGCAAAATCCAAGAGTCAAGTCACCTCTACTGTGACAGTAAGTCTCCACGTATGCCACAGGGTTCTCATAAAGCTGAATTCCAGACAAATAAAGGCACAATTAATGCAGCTTTCCAATTGTGAATACATCATTAAAGTGGTTGTAAACGCTAATACACCACTTGTACCTACAGGTAAGCCTATAATAAAGGCTTACCTGTATGCACTGTAAAGATCTCCTAAACTTGCACAGTTTAGGAGATATTCACTATATCCGATTTTGCCGATGTCATCGCCGCATGCACACTAAAGAAACAGCCCGCTGGTGCAGTTTCTTCAGGTCCCGTGCCGTGACCGGCGGCTCGTGCCTGCGGGAGTGAAGTCATTGCGGCTCCGGCCAATCACAGCGCCGGAGTCCGCAGACCCAGAAGTAGCTCCAGTGAAAGATTTCAGCCGTGTATTCGGTGTCTGGCGCCGATTCAGGGCAAGCATTTTATAAGCTAGTATGCGATGCATACTAGCTCATTATGCCTTTGTCTTGCAGTTTTGGGTTTTTTTTGGAGTTTTACAACCTCTTTAAATGTATATCTCTTGTTTGAAGCCCAGCTTCATGAAAAATGTCACCTGTGCAGGGGCCCAAGGCCCCCCACCCCCATGGGCTATGGGTGGAGCCTTGGCATCATTAGGCACACAGGATGTTTTTGGACTGTTTTACAGCTGCTGTTTTTAGCTGTTTTTTAGCTGCAGACATTTTTTTCTACAGTTAAACTCCCCAGCATGTTATCCTATGTGCTCATGCTGACCTGTTTTGGGCTGGGACGTTTTTGAGCTGTAAAAAAAAAAAAAAAATCCAAGTCTAGTGGGTTCTGAGAGACATTTTTCAGCTGTAAAAACGCTCAAACACGCACAAAAATGCCGCTCACCAATGTTTTTGGACGTTTTAGATCCATTGAGGGGAAAAAAAAAACGCTACTGCTCAAAAACGTTTTTGGTCCATGGAAAAAAAAAAAAAACACTGCATGAGGCCTCAATAGCAATACAGGTCATTAACCCGGTAATGGCTGGAGTGTGTCCAGAGTCAGGGCAAACAGAGGAGCTGGGCTTCTGCCCCTAGACATAAACATGCATTCACATCAATGTTTTTGTTTCATACTTTTTGCAGAATTGCAGGACATTTTTTTTTTTTTTTAACATGGGTTCCCCTATGTAACACAAATGGATAGCGCTAATAAACTGTATATACACAGTAAAGATGAATGTCCTTCAACAGATGTCTGATATCAAAGATGTAACCTGATGTAAGCTGATTAGGGGGGGAGGTATTGTAATCCTTGATGCTGAGGCATATGGCCTGCACACACACATACACACGTTCCGAAAATCAGAAACAAAAATCCCACTTTCGAAGCGATCGTATGATAATCGGATCGTTAGTACAGAGCTTTTGAGAGCCGATCAGGACAGTTCATCCGATATTATTAGATCGGACAAACACGAAAATTTTTCTCTTACGATACCAGATCGTACGATTTTCGTTTAATCAGTACAATTATCGTCTGAAAATACAATACACATACACTGCAACACATGACATCACTTCAGATTTTTTATTCTGTTGTACGAGAATTTGTGACTTTAGTACATGCCTTTCATTCGATCTGAGATTAGCATGTAAAAAAACGGACGATCTGAGATGAACCCTTTACTTTCTGACAGGGATATGTCCCACTTGCAGGGAACCCCACAGCCAACTATAAGAAAGAACTTGTATCTTTGGTGAAGGATGGTTATGACAGAGGGATTCTTTCAAAGAAGGAGGAGAGGTTGCATCTGGTTCTCATAGTTCCCCGGATACCAGTAATGTATTACCTCCCGAAGGTTCATAAAGATCCTGTACATCCCCCTGGAAGGCTGATAGTCAGTGGGATCGGTTCGGTGACTTCCAGGGTGGGCAAGTACATAGATCATTTTTTGCAGCCCCTTGTGAACGAAATCCCTTCCTTCCTTAGGGATTCGATGCAAGTGATCAACCTCCTTCAATCCTTAGAGTGGAGTGATGATTGTATATTCGCTACTGTGGACTTATCGTCTCTCTATACTATTTTCCCATAGGCATGATAGAAAAGCAGTGGAACATTTTCTGTCAGAAAGTGATCTGATAGAGCCTCAAAAAAACCTTTAATTCGTTCACTGCTTGATTTTGCCATGGGGCAAATCATTTTTGGTTTGGGGGGGTTGGACTTCTTAATTACAAACAGGGGGGTGGCCATGGGGGCAAAGTGTGTGCCAAGCATGGCCAACTTATTCATGGCCAGGTGGGAGGAGGTTGCCATCTATGATAAACCAAGGCCAGAGCTTGTGCTCTGGAGGAAGTACATAGAGGACGTCCTCCTCGTTTGGAAGGGTGATCAGTGTTCACTCGACAGCTTTATGGCTACTTTGAATTCTATTAAGGGCATAGTATTACAGTATGAGTAGAGTAAAACCGAGCTGCACTTTTTGGATCTGCGGATCAGAGTGGCAGATGGAGCCATTATTACGTCCACCTATTTTAAGGAGACTGACAGGAACGGATATATAGGCATGGATAGCTGCCATCATCCAGCTTGGTCTGTTCCTGTCAGTCTATTCCTAAGACTGAGGAGGAATTGCTCCAGGTTGGATGACTTCAAAATCGGGAGGCCTCCATCTTAAGGGAAAGGTTTCTCGAAAAAGGTTACGATCCTGTCAAGGTGGATCAGGCTGTTGTTCAAGCAGCTAAATCGGGATCCATTGGTCCCTAAACAATCCGAGCCAAGTGACTCTTACAAACATGCCTTTTTTACCACTTATTCTACGCAACAGCATGAATTTAAGAAGATACTGTAGAAGAACTTGAGAGTATTATGGAATGACTAGGTTTTGGGACCTCTTCTCCCCAAACAACCCACGGTGGTGTGCAGGGGTGCAGCTCCATTGAGGATTGCAAGTAGCACCTAATATTATTGAGCCTCAAAGTAGAATTTCGTGACAAGGGAGGTTTCTTCCCACGTAGGAAATGTGCTATCTGTAAAAGTCATTCACTAACCACCAAAAAGGTTGATTCTTTTGAAACTAATAACACTCATGAGTGGTTTCCAATCAGGCCATTAATCATTTGCACTAGTAAGCATGTGGTGTACTTGGTAAGGTGTCCATGTGGCCTAGAATATATATGGGGAACCATTCGGAAGCTCCAAACCAGGCTTAAAAGAACACATTAAAAATATTAAAAAAGGGTTTCTAAAGCATAGTTTGTACCCGCATTATGCTGAGTGCCATAATCGGGATCAGAAGGGAACCACTTTCATTGGCATTGACAAATATTTGGGCGATTGGAGGGGTAGCCATATGACCAGGGGCGTATCACGTCTTGAGACCCAGTGGATCTATAAGGCTAAAACCTATAGTCCCCTGGGTCTAAATATTGAGTGGGACATAAATGCTTTGATAAATAATGCATAAGATTAAGGCATGTCCCTTCCCTGTGGATTTTCGGGTGTAGCCCCACTTGATGTGGACCTTTGACTTTGTTCTACTCCTATAGTTTTTCTATATATATTTTTTGTGGTGGCTGTTTATCACAATTTTTATTAGATAATGATTTTTGTACTTGTTCTTAGAATGTATATATGAAGTGCATACCTATGCATTTTCATTGTTTAAAATGTGTCTGTGCAAATACTATTTTTTATATCTATCTATATCTCATTGTGTCCTGGTGGCCTCACGTCCCGTCCGTTCATTATGTAAATATGGCTTATTAAACCTATTGCCATCTTTTTCTAATACAGACAAATGTTGCAGGTTGGCTGGTTAAATTGGCATTTTTGATATATGTATATTTCTAAAAATGCCCCTTAGACATCGGGGTCCTTTAGTGTGGATTCATTTCTGGCTTCCTGTCTATTGGAGCAACGGTGGTTGCTGCTCAGTACCTGTTGGAGCGCAACCAATTTCCGCTTTCCGCCCATAAATACACTGGTCCCTTCATATCCGTCCCAACCACGCCCCTTGATGTCAGTCTATGATGAAACCGGTAGGGGGAGGAGTTTGCGGACGAGATGTGAGTGACCATCAGGACACTGCGGCCATCTTTATGGAGGGGAACGTGAATCGTTCCTCTTGTTATCACAGGCGCATGTTGCTTGGAATTTGATGCAAGTGCAATATTATTTTTAAAATAAATCTTTTTAAACATATTCCGCTATGGAGATGTCCGTTTTGCTTCCTACGATACATCCTTGCACATGATTGTACTGGGAGGAATGTACGTGCCTGTATATCAATGAGGATTGTTTACTTCCTGGTGGCTGGCTTCAGGGATTACCGTGGCAGAGATGCTCAGGACTATCATCCCATGTTCATTTGACCTTTGTGATGAGGGTCCATCACAGGGGGTAAGAGGCTGTGTGTTTGGTGTCGGTGATGACCTCCTGTCCTACCTATTGTGGAAGCACTTTCCTGTGGATGTTATATCTTTGATATCAGACATCTGTTGAAGGACATTCATATTTATTGTATATATAGTTTATTAGCGCTGCACCTATTCTTAATTTGTAATACATTGTGTTCAACAATATTGTGCTGGCTGCTCAGGCTTTATCTTCCAGGTTGGGGATTTTGGCGCAGCAATTACGACTAATTTCCTATGTAACACGTTCACATCAATGCGTTTTTGGAAAGGGTCAGGAACCTTTTTTTTTTTTTTTTTAAACACAAAACGGTGCTTTTGGTATTTTTTGGTCAATAGACTTCAACGGAGAAGCTGCAGAAAGGCATGTAGTGCGTTTTTAATTCTGCCCAACAAATTAAAAAAAAAAAAAAAAAAACGCAGAAAGCACAGCAAAAAAGCATTGCAGAAACTCTCAAAAGCAACATGCACAGATGTGAATCGAGCCTAAGGCAGGGGTTATAACCCCTATAAGGTTTATTTTTGCAAACCCCATTGGGGAGATCTATCTTCACTTCCTGTCCCATAGCCAAAACAGGAAATGAGAAAAAATCCCTGCTAAGGAAATCTCTTGCGGACCCACAGGTAACCAGAACTAGTATCCTCATTGGAAGATTTCCCCTGTATTACTTTTCTGGGACAACCCAAAATTTGGGCTTTTCTTTTACTTTCAATGAGAACGGTAAACAAGACAAATAGAGGGGGTCAATCTCCCTAATGGGGACACAGACAGCAATTAAAAAAAAAAAAAAATTTACAAACCTTACCCAGATATATGTGAAAAATAACCTATCCATTAGTAAGGGTATTATAGGACATAGAAGCAGCAAGAAAATAATAGCGAATTGAGATACGCCACAGGTATAAACAATTTATGTAATATAGAATCTTGTGCATAGAGAGACAGCAAGATAGTTTATAGAGAATAAAAGGAAGGAGTAGAGACATCCTTTGATTGAGAACAATCTATATTAATAATGCATACAAAACTAACTCTGAGGTGTAAGGCTCCATGCACACTGGACGCTATAGGGCTCTTTCAGCGTCGGGCAGGAGACGCTGCTCACAAAACGTGTAAGCAGCGTTTAGCGGCGTTTTTTGGCGTTGGCGGTTTTTTTTTTACTTTATTGGCTTCCATTGAGGACTGCAAAAAACGCCAGACGCCGGTATTGGGCGTCGGCGGTTTTTTCTTCATTGGCTTCCATTGACTGCAAAAAATGCCAGACGCCGATATACCGGCGTTTACCGGCGTCTGCCGTTTTTTGTGGTCAGGAGAACGACTTTTGAACGCCAATTCGCCAGAATTGGCGTTCAGATAACAGCCCAAAAACGCCACTGCTGATAAAAGACAATAAACGACCATGTGTGCATGGACACATAGGATAAAATAAAGTGGCGTTTTTGGGCTGTTAAAAAAAAACGCCAAAACGACCAAAAACTGTATTTTTTGAGATACAGTGTGCATGGAGCCTAAATGTATTGTGGAAGTTTGTACTTTCTTGTAAAAAATTTCTGAAAATCATAATAGAGAGAGATTTTAAACAAAATGAAAAACCTTCCAATCCCTCTCCATTCTATCCAAAACTAAAAAGAAAAAAAAAAGTTGTGGCTTTAGTTACACCATTCCAGGGGGACCCACTGCAAGGGTGGGTTTTCTTTCCATGTTCACAGAGTAGTACGCAGTTTAACCCCTTCCTTACCGGGCACTTAAACCCCCCTCCTGCCCAGACCAATTTTTGGCTTTCAGCGCTGTCACATTTTGAATGACAATTGCGCGGTCGTGCGACGTTGTACCCAAATAAAATTTGCGTCCTTTTTTTCCCACAAATAGAGCTTTCTTTAGGTGGTATTTGATCCCCTCTGCGTCATTTCTGATCGCCGCTATAAACCAAAAATGAGCGACAATTTTGCAAAAAAGAACAATATTTTTTACTTTTTGCTAAAGTACAAATCCATTAAAAAAATTATTCATCAGTTTTGGCCGATATATATTCTTCTACATATTTTTGTTAAAAAAAAAAAAAAAAAAAAAA